>JAAXYV010001096.1:0-10189 GCA_036851875.1 Novacerus sp. FZ-2019
CTACTAGCTGACTGAACTGGCGACGGCTCAGAGTGAGTCCTGATAGCGTGGCTGGATTTCACTGAACGAAAATGTTTGAATGTTTGTAGCTTGAATGGATATGGATTTGGTTGGATAGCTTTTGAAAAGTAATGATGCAAATAATGGAAGTAGAGGAGTCATGCTAATGGATTCCATTAGGATCCAAGCAGGTACCTACGCATATAATATTCCTACACATTGGTAGCTCCGTATGTTATTTATTGAATGTACCTTTTATTTTGTATACTGTCTTGAAGTCGTTAAAATGTGTGCATAAATTTATGTCGTAGCCCATGAAGATATTCAATCGGTACAAGACTGCCCAAAGATTTCATGTTCATATTCTTTTTCAAAGCGGCATTAATTCCTCCTCAGAAGAATACATTGATTCAGCATTGAAAGTTAGAAGATAGTGAATTTACAAGTTCATTTAAATTCGGGTATGAACGTAACTATTCGACGTAGAGTATAGTGGTCCTGTGCATCCCCGTTAAAATTCTTCCAGGATACGACAGGTAAAGTACACAATCATACATTCTTTGTATACATGCATCTAAACTCAAACATCAAAGGAAACAAGAAAATATTTTGATGACCTGATTTGATGCCATACGAGAGATACGATGAGTAAAAATGAATATAAACTTGCTTTCAGTTCTGGATCGATGCTGACTCAAAGCACAGTTTACTGTGTTGTCTAAAAATACTGTTGATTGATTGATACCTACTTTATTTGACTAATAGACTAAAGAATCAATTCCGATTATCAAAGTATCTATCAGAGAAGCGAGCCTCTACTGCAACAAATAATTGAAATAAAGATCAGTTCAGGAGCGTTGGTCAATGGCAAGATTCAAATAAAAAATGAATGAGAAGGAAAATATAAAAAAACCGAATTTTAAATTTCATGCACTCTGTCAGTGGAACTGGATTAAACTGGATTGAATTAATATGGAAGTAAAGGTCAAGTCTTAAGAAAGAACGGTTATCCATATACAACATAGTATAGGATAGGATGCCATAGGATATGTCAATGAGACTCATGTGAACACACAGGTGTGAGGATTTACCGGGTGGTCTTTCTCAACTCAACTGGATTCAAGGGAGCTAAGATGAAGCCCCCATGCCTGCTCCCAACATATCCTATCAATTCCTCTTATACCTACATACTGAGGCATTCTTATAACTTTATCAGACGGCATATAATTCGTCAGTATAGCCTAGTCTCAATACCTTCCCATATACTGAGACGTATTGAGGAGTATACAGTGGTTTATACTACTCGTGAATACGTGGGAAGGTATAGTTCCCAGGATGTACTGACGAATTATATGCAATCTGGAAAAGTTATACGAATTCCTCAGTACACACTCACATAAATGCATATATACACAACGCTGGAGTTTGAATTTGAACTGAACCACAACCACAAGACAAGCCTTTATCCACCATGATCATATGCACTAGTTCAGTTTCATCTCAACTCAGTTCGTTCCAAGTGAATAATATATTACAGTGAGCCACCAGTGGAGTGCAGCACACTTATTTGCACTTGTGACTTGACTATGAGACTATGAATATCTTTAGCTCTGTAATGCAATGCAAGGCGGACGTTTGGTGTGAAAAATTGGCTCTTATTTCATATTTCATCCTTGCTATCATGTGTTGTACTATTATGCGATGTGATGTTGGGTTTCACGTGATAAACCCTCAATTTATATCGCACATCTACCAACCAACTTCTTCAATCCCGTCAACTCACCCGCTCATCCATCTCTTTCTTCCTTTCTTCCATTCTTACTCTTTCCTCAGGTTCAGAGCTCAAAGCTAAATAAAACATTTTACTTTTAGCTCAAGCTGAATTGAACTGGACTGGAGTGGAGTGGAATGAAATGAATTGAAATAAAATGAGATGAAATAAACTGAACAGAACTGAGCTGACTTAAAGGAAAGTAAAGCCAGTTTCTTGTTTAGTTCTCTTCTCTTGCATTTTTAAGGAAGGATACATACAATAAAATATGGATGAAGTATGATGATATGAACAAATGTAGTTATGTATCTGGTATGCAAGAGAACATACCAAGAGTAAAGACATTCCATACTTTCTGGATAGTGTGGACATGTACCTACATACCAAATACAAACAGTACCACACCACATCATATCATCACAACTCAGCATAGCGCCTCATGATGCCAAAAATGCCAAGGGGTTTCGCTCAATAAGTCATCTCTTTTTGGTCTACACTTTCAACTAAGCTCCACGTATACATACATATACATACACTACTCTGGATAAATGTTTTACTACTATTTTTTTTTACAGATTTGTATGAATAATTCTAGATATGGTCAGGCCAGAGCAATACCTACGCTTCTAAAGACCATAGTAACACTACCTATACACCTAACCATTTAAAATGGGAAGGATAAATATAACCTAAACTGTCTTGTATGGTATGATGTCTATAAATAATATGTAGTGTACTAAAGCACGCTCTTATCACTTCCACTTCCACCAGCACTAATACTAATGATGCAGATGAAATGGGAACCACAAACAACTCGCTCGAGTCTTCAATGCAATGCAGATAATATTACTGGGGAGATAATAACCCTTAATTCTCAACTCGTTTGCACACCGTATAAAAGAAGAGGAAGCAATAGAGAAATGAGGTGCAATCATAATAACTTTAAATCTTGTCTCTTTGTGTAAATGTATACGGTGCTGTGGGCAGATGTATACATTTCATAGTCACTCTTTATGCTTCCATATACATATATACATATACACAAACATTCTCTGCGGTAATAACTGAAGGTGTAAGTTTCTACATGGATATTATCTGTACAGAAGAGTGTCGTTAAAACATCTTTAGATTTTATGACAATACGTAAGTGGCTTGCTTGGTCTGGCTTAGCTTCAGGTAAGATATCGGAAGGCACATAGAGAGATATGATGAAGCTACATATATATGCCTACCTATATACAACATTTGTAGTATATTACAAACTCTAACAGAATACTGGTCGTTTAAGTTTTTGTCTTCTTGGGATGAAAAAAGCAAANGATGAAGCTACATATATATGCCTACCTATATACAACATTTGTAGTATATTACAAACTCTAACAGAATACTGGTCGTTTAAGTTTTTGTCTTCTTGGGATGAAAAAAGCAAAGTACCTACCTATACATATACCTATGTAATATTATGTAAGTATGATTTTAGTGAATATGTTTAGTTATGTTATGTTATGTATACAGATGTAATATAGAAGATACTTTACGACGACGTATTGCCACGTATGCATACCATTGCTCCATTCTTCAGAAAAGTCAGACCATAAGCCAAGCCACACACCAAGATCAGTCTAATTCAAAAATCCCAACCAACAATCCTTGTGAACTCTCAACTTTCTACCCGTGTAGCGTGACCAATCCTTTTGTCCACGCTTCGGTCCACAAGCCAAAGTCAGAGTTAAATCTATCCCGTGTCCTTAGAAGGATTCCCTGCAACCCATTTGCAAAAGCAAATATATTTCATAACGACTTTTGTATGTATCTGCTTAGTTGTTCAGAACACAACCAAGCAGATAATATCCAACTTTGAAGTTTGTTCAAAACTGTACAACTAAGCTACCTACAGCATGAATTTTAACACTATGCCACCAGTACATAAATTTTGTTGTACTTTCCTACCTCTATTTATTTCCTATTAATATTCAGTTTCCAACTTATTGAATTGAGATGCATAAAAATTCTCTTTTATGTTTTGTATTCTCTTCTTGAAAGTAATTAGCAACTGTAACGAATTTTAATTTGTGAAGGTTTGATGATACATTGCTTTGTTTTTCGAGGAAACAGAGATGTATATGTAGGTATGTATCCTATCTCATTTGGATTGGGCTGACTTGAGATCTGCATATAATTCATATTGATTAAATGTGTCGCATATATATTTTTAATCATACTAAGAGAATAACATAATTTATTAACTTTACTTGACTCACTGTCGGTCACAAAGACTCTTATAAAAAAGAAAATTCAATGAAACAAAAGCCGTCAGAATTGTCCACGTATTTCATACATTCAATATTAAACTTTACCCACAAGAACACTAGGGATATGTATGCATAAACAGACTGAGACTGAGATTACATTCCAGTCCTTTGTCTCTTATGAAACATTGCATATAAATATGATACCAGTTCAGTTCAATCCAATGCAGTCAAATACACATGCATACCTCATTTATCTATACTATCAATGTGATATGTCTTCGACATTACTGTCGGTAAATAATTTCAATTCCGATCCTTTCTACTCTGTGATAAGAAAAAATATTCAATCTTCATGGCCTGGCCGTGTCTATCTTTTTATACATTACACATTACATATAGCTATTTATAAAGATTGAGTATGGAGTACAGATATCTGTCAAGAATAGAAATGGGAAGTACAACCCACCCACAAAATCCTTTCATATAATTTCATTTCATTTTGGTTGCGTTGGCTTCGGCTTTGCTACAAACCTACCAACCTACCTACCTTACCTATTCTGATGGTTACGACTTACGACTATGCTTTGATTATAGCGGCTAGGCTGTTTGGTTCTGGTGAGATTTAACATATATAGGTAACTCTTTGCCTTTGCTGAACTAAGCTGAGGTTCATCATTCCATACACATACTACACACATATATACTTGAGAAGGTATTAGTATTACCAAACCAACAAACCAAGGAGGAGGCATGGAGTTGAATTGAATACTTGATAGGATGGGAAAGCTTCCACTCTTTCTCTGCTCTGTTCATTTAATTTATACGTGGATAAATTGTTGTGGATGTGGAACTTTGACTAATACACCACACCACACCACAGCGCACCAAACCCAAACCCAACCACAGTAGGTGAGGTATTCAGCTCAACTGGTGTGGTGTGACTGTAACTGAGTTTAGCACGTAATATGTAAGTTGGAAGGAATATATTTACCTTACTGACTGACTTGACTTGACTTGACTTTGCCTATACTATACTATCCTATCATATCAACTATATACAAAATGAGAGACGAGAACAAAGCTATAATATTGCTACTGTCGTGTCACTTTACTCCTCAGTGTACATATCCCTATCCTATGTGCATGCAGTCAAATAGTCAAGTCAAATCAAGCCAAGTCAAGTATGGTGAGTGAGTATCTCATCTATAGTCGTTTGTATAAAGGAGCTTTTGAGATTCAAGTCAAGTCAAGTCAAGGGAGGTAAAGTAAACGTGAAAGTATCGAATAACAAACAAGAGAGTATGGATGAAATGGCGTCAGAGAGATGAGATTGCAATCGCAATTCACACGTGAAACAGCAGGTGACAATAGTGACAATAAATCTGCGCCACTACTGGTCCAGTCTGGACCCAAACCGCACACAAAACATCCCTCCTCATTTCTTCTTGGTTCTCTCTCTCTCTCTCTATCTCTCTCTAACTCCCTTAGCTTGATTCATGTATGTCGCCATGCTAAGGAGCTAAAAAGTCAAACAGAGATAGAGAGAGCGAGAGAAATAGGTTTCTACAAAGACCAGAGCAGGTATATATGCTAAGCTGTGCAATGCAATGCACTGAGTTTCTGACTAATGCTCGCTAACTCTTTTAAGTGTAAGAGGTTTGGTTACCTTCAGTCAAACAAGCAAGCTAGATAGTCAAGTAGTCAAGTCAAGGCAGTAGTGGGAAGATAGTCGTCAATTCAATTCTTTAATTCTGAACAGTAGTCGCATCGCAACTCGCAGTAGGTAAGGTAGTGAATGCTTGTATAGTCAGTCAGTAGTAGGTAGGTAGTTAGTTACGTTACGTTACCTTACCTCTCAGCTACCTGAAGGAACCATACTATTATTATTATTACCACCATACTACCTACCTATTCAAATTGATACGTAGTACAATTTCTCTTCTACCTTTTTCTGCTCCTGCATTTGCATGCTACTTACTTTAACTCTTTCCTATAGGTACCTACTGTCTTCTTGTCCTGTCCTGTACATTATATAGGCAGTGCATTCTTGTGGACTTCGTATCAGTGAATATTTTGTAGTGCGGACTTCAGACTTGACTTTGTACTCGGACTGAGATAACTGCATTGGTACGGTGTATAGTCAAGTGACTAGTATTGCGGTTGTAGCTTTACTGCCCGACTATGTGCTGCTGGTTTCGTGCGCAAGTAAATTGCTATGCTATTCATGCATGGCCTCATGATATACGAGACTATGAAACATGACTCTGACTGATTTCAATTCCAATTCAACGCTTCAAATGGATTCCTATAACTAAACTGACTTTAGTGTATAATAGTATAGTCTGAGATGGTTGTAATAATAATATAATGGAATGGTAAGGTAAGAAAGTAATACAAGAGAAATATTCTAAGACCTGCTTTGCCTAAGATACTCCTTCGATTCTGCAAAATGAAACACAAAAAATTAAGAGGGTTTGGTTTGGCTTCGGCCTAGTGGTCATAATGATAGGATAGGGAAATAATTCCTTCTTCTTACCTCGCCTTGTCCATCCTTTCTACCCGGCTTCCTTTTTATCCATTCATTTACCTATACGTACTAAATCCTAGATAGATAAGGAATGAAATCAAGTCAAGTGAAGGTAAAAGGAAACCAGTAGGTCTACTTCCCACTACAGGTAAAATACAGAGCTAAACTTAAGGAACGGAAAGTAAGCTGAGACAAAAAGTTGAGTCGAGGCGAAGGAATATTTAGGCCTTGGAGATGGAATAGTAGAGAAGCAATAGAGAGACTTATTTCAGTTAGTTAGTTGTTAAGCTACAAGACATGTAGAATTTACCGACAAACTCAACCAATTGTGATTACTTAATGAGCTTAATGGTCGATTACCCATCGTATTAACTTCTGTTCTGAAGTTTCGACAACAACAATGTAGTAGTCACGCAAAGCCCGTTGCTACCTGTTTTCACTAATAACTCAATGCACGAATAATGAACTCTCTCTCTCTCATCTCATCTTCTTAAATGCATTCATGCACATAATATAGTCTTTCTTTATATACCAATACCACAAAGCAACCATACCTGACTTTTACGTTCGGTGAGGAGTATAGAATCTACAATTTACTTTACCTCCTGTAATGTAACTCTTGACTTTGACTCACTATATTATAAACTCAACCAAAGTTGTGAGTTCAACTCAACTCACGAACCATCAGCTCACCTCAGTTTCACTTCACCTTCAGCTTTTGTGTAGCTACGTGAGTAAAAAGTGAGGAAGAAAAGACTCCACAGCTTCCTACTGCCTGAAGTTTTTTTCTTAGGATATGCGTGTGTAAAACAACGTTCGTTAGTACGTATTATTGATGTACTACTACTTTTTACTAAAACTAAATTGTATTTCTCTCCCACTGCCACTACCACCAAACTACACCAGGTAGGTAAAAGGTATACAGGCAGGTTTGGAAACTTAAACTCAAACGTAACATAAGTAAGTAGGTAAGCTCTTCTACCATTGTATTCCTATACAGGAGGACTTCACTTCAAGTTGTCCACTTGGGTTTGACTTGACTTGGCTTGGTTTGAAAAAAAGCTAAATCTTACTGAGCTTTGCTCTCTGTCTCTTCTCTCTTCAATCTTCTGTGGGTCCTCATCTTACTCTTTTTTTCACATTTACGTCACATCCCATGCTCTCATTCACAAATACATCACACAATTCAAGAGAAGAAGGCAATTCAGGAGCGGTATCTACAGTAGAACATTTTCAAGTAACATTAGGAAAACAAAGGTAAGTTGAAAATCTTGTGCAAGTAAATAGCCCATACTGGTAGAGGAATAAACCATATTAAACATATAAGAATATGGAATTAGATTATCTTAGAGTTTTTGGTATATATAAACTGAATATATAATATATATTCATGATACATAAGAAACAATGAACTTTGAGAGAGAATCTAAACTCTGTCCGCGTATGAACAGACGAACATAGACGTCCGCAGGATATATATGGGAAACTGCATATAGTTGACGGTATATGTAATATTGTATTACCTATTAAAAGTTACTGTTTAAATCGTCGCGCTCTACTCAAATTTCTATATGCCCTTGGTAATCATTACCTACATCACACATCTTTCAGTTATCCTTGAAAATATCAACTTAGGTATGTTAATATACCTTTGACCGTCTGACCCCATCTTTGAACTTATCCAAGTTTTGTACCTCTTAAGTACGTGTGCCAAATTTGGACTCGATCTGTTAAAGGGTTGAGAAGTTATCGCGCGGAAACACACACAAATTCCATTCGAATAAATAAGCGTTTCACGCTACGCTACTTACTAAAGATCATGAAACGGTTTCTCAATAAAGATCACATCCTAACGGAAGAAGTTTTCTTAATTTTTTCTCCTTTCGTCCTCACTTTAAATTATTATTATAACCTCAACACTTCTTGTCACTAGATTTGAATTTAATTCAATTATGCTTCATTTCATTCGTAAATAGAGTGAATCTTTACCTCAATCTCTATCTCTATAAATTTCCCCCAGCCTTTCCTTTATCTGTATTTTCTTTTATTAAGTTTCTTGACTTTGTGTAGTTTAGAAAAATTCATGATATATATTACCATTGTATACATGTATATTTTTCTTCCTCGACCTTGCTAAGCTTGCATAGAATTCTTGCTTGCTTACCTCTTCTGTTCCTCATATGTACATCCAATCACATCACATCACCATCAACGTCAACATCGCTTTGTTTGACGGCTTAAAATTACTCCAGGAATTCACAACCAAGGAGTAAAGAGAATAAAGAAAGCATGAGTTCTATGCATTTATGTATGTTTGTGTTTGTATGTATGCATGTTTGTTTGTTTGTTGTGATGTCCTGGCTTGGTTTGACTTGTCTTCTTGTGTAGTGTTGTAGTGTAGTATGTATGTAAGACGAAAAAATCTCTATTTAGCATCTCATTACATGTGATTCAAGTCAAGTCAAGTCAAGTTAAAACGAAGCCTATAGCCTCCTAGTCTGTTCTACTGCTCTCCTACTTCAGTACAAAAAAGCAAGACTTTTGTTTAGATTACACATACCACACAGATACACTTTTTGTTCTCAGCCGTTTCTGTGTACACTTTGTTTAGCACCTTAGAGTGCTTGCTTACGATTACGATTAGCTTCTTAGCTTAGCATACCTGCTTTGCTCTGCCTTACCTTTAGATTTAGATGAATGAGGTGACTGTGTGGCTTCTCAAGTGGCTTGACTTGACTTGACTTGGTTTCTTGTTTCGGTTACTGGAACTAGGACTGAACCTAGATTGCATGTCAATTTATTCTCTGTCTGTACGTACTGTACTGTACACGAAACTGCAGAGTGAGATGAAATGTACTGAAGTGATTGGATTGCATTGTGATGTACGATGTCCTGATTTTTACATTTCCATTACTAAAAAATGTCCACTTTGAATTTTAATTTAATTTAACAGAATATGTTTAGTTTACAAATTTAGATGTCTGGACTGGAGTTCCATTTAATATTTGAAACAACTTCAGCAATAATTAAATTTCTAGATTGTAATTTCTCGAGTGTCGGAACTTAGACATAATATCATGTCTAATTTTGTTGTTGATTTCTTTTCAAGCCGATATACTGTACTATGGGAATAGGAATAATGCCAACAACGCCAAGCCTACAGAAGCCTTAACAAAACAAAGCATAAAAGGCTTCCCGTTTTATTGTTTACCATCTCACTTATATCTATACATACACAATACACTACACAGACATGTATACATACATAAAGGTATTTATTCACAGACACGTGAACTCACACTATACAGTACAGTACAGTAGGGGTAAATACTTTACTTATGTAAAAGCCAGAAGCTTGAAGAAGTCAAGGCAAGTCTATGGCAAGCAGAAGCAGAGTTTTTCTTGCATTAGCTATCAAGTATATTATACTACTTGACATGACTATGACTGCATACGGCATACCTGCTTGATGTCATGTCATCCTCGCTTCTTGTGCATAGTCCCTGTGTAATAAAGAACATGTTTCGTTCCTTAAATAAATTCTTGGCTGACAGTTTGAGCTCGTGTAGCTCGTAAAAGCCTGTCATTTCATTTTGTTTCATTTCATCTGTGGTCCGTTTCGGAGAAAGCCTCTTTGCT
>JAAXYV010001097.1:0-10188 GCA_036851875.1 Novacerus sp. FZ-2019
GAGATGAGTATCCTTGGAGACTCATCTCACAAAATAATTTCATTATTAATTTGGTCCTTAGAGTCTCTGAGCGTATGAAAATTATGACGTTGTGTGCAATAAAGAGTATCGTAATACACTATGGTACTTCCATGTCCTTTGCTCTCTTATCATTGCTCATTAGGGTGTTTAGTGAAAGAGCAAGTAAAGTTGCTCTTAACTTTGCTATTCCACAGGGTTCGATTTATTATAACTCGTCCTTTCCTATCAGAGGACAGATTTTATGAAACAATCCGCCTAACTCTATTAGAGTGTGCAGTGTATAGTAACGTTTAAAGTAAAATTCAAAAGACTAATTCTTTAAAGGAAGAAAATTTATATTCAACTGAATTAGTCTTTATATTTATTTATAATTATTTATGTATATAAATTTTAAAGCGATGTATTACGTCGTAGTATTAGTACAGTGTATCTGTGCAGATTGTTTAATTTGACACAATTTGAGTTTCTTAGGGATTCCTATATGTTATATTGCAGTTTTAGGTCATTCGTTGAATTATCATAAAACCTTTCCATTACACAGTTTGGGTGATTGTCTTATTTATATCCATGTGCAAAGTATATGCGTTAAGTTATGTATCTGTAGTAGTAGGTAACTTATGATGTTATATTAGTACTGATTGTGGTGCCTGCACTGCGATTCATTATGAA
Source organism: Novacerus sp. FZ-2019 (assembly GCA_036851875.1). Taxonomy (NCBI): domain Eukaryota; kingdom Metazoa; phylum Arthropoda; class Collembola; order Entomobryomorpha; family Tomoceridae; genus Novacerus; species Novacerus sp. FZ-2019. The sequence goes on from JAAXYV010001097.1 coordinate 691, forward strand.
CTGGCTTGTTGTGAATGATTGAGAGTACAGTACGGATTGTCGATTCATGGAGAGAAGATTGCTTCTTATGTGAACTTTGATATTTTTTTAAAGCAATTATTTTAAATTAAAAACACAAAAGATCCATGATCTATCACCGCAGAAGTTTCAGGGAGTACAGAATTAATGTTGCATCAATGAATAATCCCCAATATTTATTGACAATGACTTTTGAATATTAAATAAAATATGAAATGTTGAAATAACCTATCAACTATGTTCAGAATCACTGTTCCCGTTAATTTCAATGTTAAATATGGTATACTTTTAGCAAATAATATTTACACAAACTTTCATCTCTTTGCAAAGTACAATGTTTTGACAATTCCTATTTGTCATCTGCTCATTCGACAGCAGCAAAATTACTTAATGGTGAAAGAGAAGTGCATAGAGGTCACTGTTAGATAATCTTATCATTGTGATGCTCGTAAGGTAGTATTTAAGTTTCCGGATACAAATTCAGTTCACGAACTAAATAAATCAAAGAATCAACATTTTATTTTGATTATGCCTAATTATAATGATTCACGATTGAATTGTATTCATTAATATTTTCTCTCTAGACGATAGACTGGGAAACTTTAAGCCGCATTGCCGCTGAAGGACTTAGAAGCAAAATAACTTCTCAACACCAACGCATAACATTCCTTTTAACGCAGTGGACAAACGCCAAAGAATTTTCGTATGGCGAAAAAGGCGGGGAGGCTTTGATGAAAACATTCCGTGACAGTTTGACATAGTCGAAAATAAGTACGATTATGAAAGCCTACACTGAAGTTAAATGTTTTTTACTTCCTCCAAAAGCGGAGGAAGGTCAAAATACTATGTACAACAGGCATTTTAATAAATTCCTATCTGTGACGCTGGGTTCCAGTTTCCTTGTCCCCAGGACTTTCCTCGATCCCATTAAGGGATGTGATATTCTACCGTTCCTTGAAGATCACATTGATAAGGTAAATTATGAAGAATTTAACGAATGTCTCGAAGATTTTGTACATTCAACTGCTTCGGCTTCTGCTACCCCTAAATCTTTACCAACCCCAGAAGCGACTGTTAAATCAATTATTGAAAGGAATGCAAAGTCCGAAGAATCTTGTACAGAAGAGGAGAAATGCATTCCCGAGATTTTGTTAACGAATGATGAAGATGAACCTCCAGTGCCTAGAAATTTAGTTTTACAGTATAATATAGGAGACGAAGATTCGGGAAACCTAACCAACAGCGATGCTAAGAGTAAATTTAACTCTCCATTACTGACTCTCTCTGAAACAAACTATTTCCAAAGTGGAAGGAAAACGGTTAACTCAACTGAATTTTCGACAGAACAGGATACGATTTCCAACGAAGATAAATCTTGGGAAAACGAAAACAAACTACAATCAATTGAATACACTGCTCATTCAAATATTGATAACAAAACTCTTTATACCCCACCGAATGGATCACACGGGTATCAGCCTATCTACCCCGATATTCAATCTCTCAAACGCAATACTTTACTGGACGCATCTTCACTTAACTTCAAACATGAAGCCAAACTTCAGGAAGTTCCTTCTAGCTGCACTGACTTGATATATACTTCACATTCGCCTTCCTCAGCGGAACAAACAGCTAGAAATACTGAATTAGATTCCGAAAACTGCTTTAAATCAGGTTCTGTAAAAACATTTGATGAATACGCAAGTTCTCAAAAGTCAGAGCAGAAAAATACAGACATAATTGAGACACCAGCAGAAATTCTTAAGAAACTAAATCGCAGTAACACAGAATACACAAACAAATTGGATGATCTTCCATTTCGAAAATCTACTCAAACTAGCAAATCAAAAGAACTGAACAATCCTTACTCCTTGGTACCCAATTCAGAATCGTTGACACAACGCAATAGTCCAGTTACTGCAATACAGAATTCCTTCATCAATGGAAGCACTGAACAACAGGCACGAAATCGCTCAGAAGAAAAATATAACACTGTCACCGAAACATGTTCACCATTAAATTCCGAACAGCAGATGGATTTGCAAAATACATCGGTTACCCAACCGGAACTAGAACTAATTGAAGACTTTAAAGTTCTATATGTGAAAGAATTACAAAAGCAATTTCAGATAACTTCAGTTAAAACCCATACAAGTAATGACGATATCTGCAAAAAAGCCCAACAACAGTTGCTTAGACATGATGCATGTGTTTTATCAAAACTGAACAAAACAATGGCCACTGCACTTATCAGCGAACAAGAAAAAATTAATGTGCACTTAAAACGAGCGATGAATGTGGTTATTCATTTTATATCCCAGATGGCGCAACAGTTTGAGAAATTCTGTGGGTTTACAGATGAACAGTTTACTGAATCCGATAGAAATGCAACTCAATCTGTGCTAAGAGCATTTGAAAACAGTAACCCCTTCAAGAATTTGATTAAAGAGAAACTTGAGGAAGCGAGGGAATTGGTGCATAAACAAAACAAAACGGCAACGGACGATACGAAATCCGACGCCGTGTATGGAATGATGATAGCTAAAAAGTGCTATAACGATGTAATGCAAAAGAGTTTAGTCAAAGTTCTGTCTCAAAGTGAATTGCATGATTTGCACAATTCTACAAAGAAGAAGGCACTAGCTGCTTTCGAAACTGCTGGCAAAAGTTACAATGAAGTTCTGTGGAAACCATACAGAGAAAAGCTTATTACGGAAGTAGAAAATCTGTTAGATAGTCACAGCAGCACAAACAACTCTAAACTCAATAAGTCAAAGATTTTGATTAAAATTGCAGTTGAAGAAAGTAAACACCATTATCAGCAGGTTTCCAAAGACATATTTTCTTCGGGTATCACTGACAAAGCTAAGTTTGATGAGATGCATGACACTGCTTCTACTAAATCAATTCAAAAGTATAAGAATAAAGTTGAACACGAACCAGAGGAACCAGTAAGATGCGGAGAAGAGGAACTGATTAGTTATATTACTAAACTCAAAGGAGATGCTTGGCAAAGACTTGAAGAAAGCAAAGTATTGGAGAGGAAACTTCAAAATGCAACAGTAGCTTACAACGCTAGGAAGAGCTTTAACTTTACTGAAACGTCTACAGCTGATTCCAAAAATAATGATTCAGCAGCTGAAAACACGAATGAAATTCAGAACCCATTACTCAAAAACACAATAGGAGCTCAAGGAAACGAATCGGGTTCTATTTATCAAGGTGCTATTGGAATTCGCCTAAGACTGAATACGTTTTCTGCTGGCTGCTTTTATAATGGAAAGTTCATTTCAATTCTTGAGGAAGTAGACTCCGCTTTAATTTATACAGATGAAGTACACATAGCAATGCTAAATTCCGAACCAAATCGGCAAAGTCAAATGCTTGAAATCAGTACATTTTTGCGCAATGATGTTGGGTATGAAGAGAAAGTTACTTGGAGAAACAAGAGTGAAAGTTTCCGTGTTGAGGAAATTATTGCTTTACTGCTTTCAAGAGTGAAAGAAGCAGCACAAGAGAAGCTGAAAATGGAAGTTAAGTGTTGTGTCATTACGGTCCCTACATTTTTTAATGATACACAAAAGCAAGCTATTTCGCATGGTGCTCAGATATCAGGCTTCATTATCGTTGAAGTAATAAATGAAACCTGTGCAGCAGCAATTAATTTTCAGATTTCACATTGGAATCGAGCTGCAGAGAAACCAACTGAATTTGTTGTCATCAATCTATCTAACGACACTTATGAAGGTGGTTATTACGTTAATTATGGATGCTTAGAATTACGCATCATTTCGGGTGATCATTTTGCTCCTGGTAGCTGGAAACTCTGGAAGATAATAGTTAAAACAGTTAATACAGTTACAGGATATTTTCGTGAAGAAAATGAACGAATAAGGTATATTCTAAAAGACTTACAGCAGCAGATGCAAGGTAAGCACGAATTTGACATCGTATTGGTTGGTCAGCAATCGTTCATAGTTGATAAGAAATCAACTGCAAACGAATATGGTAAACACGTACATCTTCAAAATCACGACTCCATTGTAAAGGGTGCAAGTTTTTATGCATCTTTTCTTAACCAAGATCAATCATCTGGCTCACTATGGAAAGCTTCATTACCAGGGTATTTGAAAGAGTCATTGAAGAATGAAAACAATATCTTTAAAAATGATGCCCCGAGAAGCAGAAAATCGCAGAACAAATGCAAAGGTCTAAATATTGATAACAACCAATTAGAGAACATTGTAGAAAAAATTCGTCCCTATTTGATGTGCGAGAAGAAAGCAGCTGTTAGGAAAGCTAAAGAAGAATTTACGCATTATCTTTTGGACCTCAGCAGCAAGGTTTCCAGCAGTAATTTAAGTCCAGCTATAGCAAAAGTACTGAGGAAAAGAATTCAAGATGGTTATTCTACTATAAATAGCGAACAGCTCGAAGCTCATGTAATTGAAGATGAAATGAAAAAATTAATAGACGCCTACAGTAAATTTACAGCATCATGAGTATGTAACATTATACAGGTACCGATGAAAATATAATGTAGTGTAAATATTTGGGAAAAGTAAATTACACTGCTTCCTATTACAGTGAGTAAATTATTTCTAATCAATTTTCTGTGTACATATTGTGTTGTGTACATAGATTGCTTCTGTTTCATTGTGTAATAATCCTAGTTCACTGTAGTAAAACAATAGTTTGTGCGGAGGGAGCTGTATAATATGATACAATAAAAGTAGAACAAAACCCAAAATCAAAGATTGCTTAAGAATGTGATTTAAATGTTATTCTAAATTGTTTCGTGAATAATGGTTATAACTCAGCCGGAAACTTGTTCAGGTAAATAGTTTGAATTAAATTATAAATCTTCATTCATATTTTATGATCATTTATTCTTAAGAAATAAAGTGTATTAAATTCGTAACATTCCTATTTCTTCGCTTTTACAGTGTATATATTGAATGGCATGGGTTGTTTAATTTGCGCATCCAAGAAGTTCTAAATTACACCTGTGCCCATGTTAAGTGTATGTCATTCTATCAAAAGCCTATAAGCGTACTATCAAGTTGGCATAAAGTTTGTAAAAATAGAATGGAAATGCCGTAAAATAATATACAAAAAGTCTTAAAATGTTAGAATGGAAGTAACAAAATGAACATTCCCAAGTGTTGGAGACTGAACATCTTGAGCTCAAACTAACCACAAACCGAAACACTTAGTGTTCATGTTTTAAACAGTAGGCAAATCAGATTTCTGCATGATGCTAAAATGTTTACTATACCAACGTAAGCTTATGTGTTTTAGTTTCAGAAAATTATTATTCAGTTTGGAGACAATGATGTAATAATAAAACAGCCCACAAGCTTTAATCTTTAAACTTTAATCCCACACAAATGGATATATATGTTGATATTCCTTAAACATATCTTCTTCGAATTGTACGGAAAATTTAAAATACAAGTGTGAATATCAATATGACGTAGAACAGTGTTCAATTCATTTCCTTCTGGAAGAATATATTTAACAAAACAGCTGCCAGGGAACAGCAAATGCCGAATTTGTCAGCAAGGCGATATGGACAAAAATGTAAAGCATAATTAATCATTTGATAAGTGTATTTTCCATATTTCCATTTACAGTTTTCATATTGTCCTGCCTGGGCTCCTGGATCCAGATAGGCACTGAGTATGTTCTACAGTTTGATCAAATCATAAACGAATAAACCATATTAAACAAATGCACATATGGAAGAAGCGTGATTAAAAGTATATAAACGTATTTACTGAATATATACGTGTTCTATAACAATTAAACGTTTACACAATACAATACAAATGCATATATATTAAGTAAGCTCTTTACGCCCTCTAATTGGTGAAAAGGTAGTTAATAAATTTTACCTCGAACTCGAGGTGATATGGTCATAGCTCCATAAGGGAAATTGAAACTGCGGTCGAGAATAAGAATGCATAATAAAAAACTTTGACCTTGACTTCAAGGACACATATCCTCCGGAGGTCACCGGCCCCATATGCAAACTTGTATCTGAGGTAGAGGAGAATAAGAATCTGTACTAAAATATTTATTATCTTGATTTCAAGGTGACATAACCTCCTGTGCTCACCGCTTGCATAAGATCAATTGACGCGGAAGTTGAGTAGAATAGAATTCTTAATAAAAAATTGTAACATTGGCTTCGAGGTGACATGATCTTCGGAGGTCACCACCTTTATAAGCAAAATTGATGCTGAGATCGAATAGTATGAAAATCGCTAATAAAAAAACTGACATTGACCTCGACGTCACATGACCTTCGAAGGTCACCGCTTTATTTTTGGTACTCATGACCATATGTCACAAAACTTTTAGTTATCCCTGTAAATATCAAGGTATGTTAATAACTGCTTTGACCTTTGACAATCTGACCCCATCCTCGAAATTGTCCAAGGATTGTACCACGTGAGTACGTGTGCCAAATTTGAACTTTATCCGTCCAAACCTTCGGACGGTATCGAGGGGACACACAGACAGGCAGACAGACGAAAACACACCTGAATCTTTTGAGAAAACTGAAAGGGAAAAACAAATTAGCTACCGTTTTATACCAGTAAAAATCTTAAAACCGGCTAAATCATTCTGAAACACTACAGATTTAGGTGTTCTATCATTGCTTAAGGAAGCTCATGCTTCTTATTAAAACTAGAATGATGCCATTAAACTTTTCTACATATTGATGACGTTATAAAGCGAAAGAAAGTGAAACCTTGGTCAGCCTAAGTTGTAATTGAAAACTAGGTGTACGCGTAATCATTTCGCTCACTTCAATTATCATTTATTCTTTTTTCCATACATATTTAACATCCTATAAGTCAGGTACTTTCGTGAAAAATGAAATAGAAAACAAGAGAGAAGTGCAATTCCTCAAACTATCGTCAGATAATTCCTTTCTTTGTAAAATACAGATGAGACTCCCTTACAAAACGAAAAGAATCGAACAACGTCGTACACATGGTTTTGCGAATCATCTCTCTAGTCAAAGGATTTACATTTGCGAGTGCACAGTGGCTCTCCCTGTCGACTAAACCTTTTAATTCACTAAATTTAAGTGAAGCTTAACGTCTACGCCGATGCGTATTGTATTATAAGATTATAACTTTAACATTTCCCATAAATTCGGCAATCTATGTAGTTTATGTACTCATAAAACGGTAAGCATTTATTTAAAAGTTATCAATAATTCAACTCAACATTGAAGTGACATTTTGTTATATTTACTGGTAGAAGGTTAGTAACTAAAAATGCACAAGTTCAATTAAAATCCATTTAAATCCATCCGAATTTACATAATTTTAAATGAACTTTAAATTAAAAATGTAATGTTCACTAAAAGTAATTTTAAATTTGGAGCTAAGTTCAGTAAAGTTCTTGTTGGTCTAATTCCGTCAATATTTTCAAAATATGAATTACTGAGCCACTACAGGCGAGCGTATCACACATGAGGAAGTTTGAGTGTGGGGTTAGTTAGCGAAAGCGCAAACTCCAAGAGGAGACGTTCATATCAAAGCAGGTTGATTGAATATTATCTTATTTCAAACCCACTACAAATTCGGTTACAGAAGAAGTTTCAATAACTAATTTAAGCTTGGATCACTTGAGAAAATACCAGCTAGATGAGGTACATCTTCACTATTTGGGAAAGAATTCATAAAATGAAATGATAACGGTATAGACCAGTGAAAATTAATTGTATCTGAATCTAAGAAAGTAAATATTTCTCAATAATTTTGAACTGCACAAGGGATGTTAGTAAGACAGAACAAATTACTCTTCTCCATTTTGACCTTACTGAATTGAGTGTTCAAGAGGATTTTATAGACTTTGTTAATTTGTTGTTTAACTGGCGAAGTTTTAACAGAATTTCTGAAGAATCTGAAGGATTATGGATTAAATATTTCCGATTGTGGTGGACAATCATATGACAATGGAGCAAATATGAAGGGATGTTACTCCGGTGTCCAGAGTAGAATATTAAATACAAATACACGTTACAAAAAACTATGTTCGTTCCATGCAACGCAAATAGTTTCAACTTATCCGTAGTTGATGCCGCAAAATTCATTACGGGTTCAATCAAATTTTTTGGGCCTGTGCAATCAATTTATAATTTCTTCAGTGCGTCTTGGAAACGGTGGGATGCAATGTTGACATTTATCCCTACAATTTCACTTAATCCTCTATTAAGTACAAGGTGGGAAAGTAGAATTGAGAGCTTGAAATGTTTGAAATATCAATTTGTCAAAATTTATGATGCATTGGTTCAAATAGCTAATGACACTACTTATGATTCCCATGCAAGATTCGAAGCAAATACTCTTGGCTGTTAAATGAAGAAACTTATATTTATTGTTAAAATTGGTCTTTGGTACGACATTTTGTTCCAGGTCAATCTTGTGAATAAAAGGCTTCAAATTGTCGAATTAACATTGTGGAGACAAGTATTGCAAAATCCTTCGGAGAATTTCAATATTGGACGTGGATAAAACTTTTGAATCTGACATGACTCTCAGGTCAAGAAGAAAGAGGAACTTATTCTCATATGAAGAAGCCGATCAACCTTTGCTGTATCCGGAACAAAAATGTCGAGTTAAATTTTATTATCCTTTAGTGGACCAGATTCTCTCATTGATGAAAAATAGATTCAATGAAACGTGTGAATTTAATAACGTTTTTGGATTTTTGCACAATATTAGCTCAGCAAAGGTAAAACCTAATTTAATGAAAAATTGTAAGGACTTAGAAATACACTTGACTGACAATGGTCACTCCGATCAATAAGCTTTTGAGCTATTTGATGAGGTAAGACTCATTTCTAACATCATCCCTTCCAAATCTTCACCGAGGGATGTCATCGAATTCATTGTCAAGAATGATTACAATGATGCTTTCCCTAATCTTCTGATTGTATTGAGAATCCTTATTACCCTTCCTGTCAGAGTGGCATCAGCGGAGAGAAGCTTCGCAAGATGAAAGTTAATTAAAAATTATTTGATGTCCACAATGCCTCAGGATAGTCTTTCATATTTTCCTGTACTCTCGATAGAACATGATATGTTGAGTAAAGTCAAAACTAGCCATATAATTAGCACTTTTGCTAATTTAAAGTCGATAAAAGTTCATTGAAATTAGTTATACATGTAAATGTCAGTCGCTGTAAATTTATACTGAATGTGTAAAGTAAATTTTGTCATTCTGAAGGCATATATAGGTTAAATTCTTGCTGAACGTGTAAATATTGAATGCTGCCAATAAATACATCAGTTGACGTTGACAGCATAGACTATGTTAAAAAATTTCGAATAGCGGTCGTTAGTTTTTGCAATGGACTTCCATTCGGCTGGAGCCGGCCTTGTGCATACATACTAGCAGTACTTTCCATTTATTTATATCAACAACTTAGTCAAACATATATATGTCACTCCTTTG
>JAAXYV010001098.1:0-10188 GCA_036851875.1 Novacerus sp. FZ-2019
TATAAATTACATAAACATTCTGCTACTGAAGCAGAATAGCTGAACTTCACAACTTATAGCTGAATCAGCTTATTCAATACATAGCAATACGGGTGTAAACTATTACAGAAAGAATGGTGTAGCCAATTATGATTGCTATTTTGAAAATTATTTCTTTATTATTATTTGCTGAAAGTATTTAATTTCCTGTTCATTTTAACAGAAGGTGTACAATATCTCTATAAGCAGATCTCCAGTAAAATATAATTTACGTGAACGGACGACTTTGACTCTGGGATTTCTAAGAGGCGAACAGTATAGTATACACAATAGAATAGACCACAGTTGATTGTTTTGAATTGAAATAGCTGTCAAGTGAAGCATTACATGTATTATATTCGGTTTCAGTTTCAGTTGCAACGTCATTACAGTTGCATTTGCAGTTTCAGTCGAAGAATAATTTCAGCTTCGGTCTTTGAACGCAAAGTATAAGTTTCAATATCAGTCTCAGCAATCAATTCAGTCTCAATTTTAGTTTCAGTGTTTAAACTAAAAGTACACTCAATTCCAGTTACAGTTGAGTTTCAGTTCTAGAACTAGAACTGAAACTGAAATTTACAACTGAAACAACACTAGTTGGATTATTATTTGGCTCCTTGTGTCAAGAGTTGATATGTAAAATACAAAAGAGGTACAGGTACCTGTTATTGTCAAATTAACAGACAACAATCATTTGAGAGTAACAGTCACAGTCAACAGTGCATATTCGAGACTACCGAGGACATTAAATGTATAAAACATTTTGTAGGAGCCGCTGATCTGGGATGAAATGAGTGATCACTGTTAGTTAATGTCTGAAGAACTTAATTTTTACAGAAGACGAGAGAGTTGGAAAGACAACTTTTATTTTTAACATATCGGATTCTTCCTTCTCCAGTTAACCAGGTTCAATAACATAACTATACTTGAATTAATGAAAGCTGTAGACTTCACTCTTATAGAACCGATATGTCATAATTCCGTACATTTGATATTTTACACCCGGTGGCGGGCTGGGTGTAACATCGACGGCGGGTCGGGCTTAGCATCAGTGGCGGCTACGCCGGCGCGCCAATGCAATGATACTTATCGGCGGCGATAATTTTATACCAGTTTACGGCGGCTTCGGGCTGAATCAGAGCATAAGAGTGGCGCATGTTTTGGGTGGATCCATTTCTTCAATCCATTGCTACTCTCGCTACGCATTTGCAGTCAAGTCGAGGTATGAGTAGGATCGGAAAATTTACATTGTGCGTTGTGTAAGCGTAAGGCCAGCCACAGTTTATATTCAATAATTTTCCAAATTGGTTGAAGTTCTCAAGGAGTTGAAATTTACCTGAAATCTCGCAATCTGAAGTGAAGATGACAATTGTAACGAAACCGTTAACGAGTGAGAAGAAAGCTGTGGATAAAACGTCCGTTCCTTTGGTCCCTCCTGCAAATGAGGTTAATTTAATTATAAGCTTTTGTCTCTTATCAACTATTATGTAAGCCCAACAACTAATGCGTCAAAGTGAAAACAATTTTTTAACAACGGCAATCATGTGGTAATAATTTGGCTTAATGGTGTCATTTCTCATTGATTTCTCATAAACTTCAAACTTTAATGTTTGGATGTTTGGAACACTTCTGGATTTGTACGAAGCATGTAGTCCAGTTGACAGTCAACAGTCTTAGTAAATGGCCAAACCCAAATTATATTGTCAGGAAGACCGTTTGAATGTAGGGTGGAATTGTTTTATTTACTCGGGATGTTGCATAAAGAAAAGTGATAAATATTATTAATTGTTAAACTAGAAGTTTACCCTTCAGCTGCTCAGTACAACCTATTATTCATTAGCAATAACAAGGTAATAAGAAATCATTAACTTTTGTCGGCGAATTAATATTAATTGGAGTCACAAGACTACTCCCAACACAGCTGAGCTATTTTTATATGTAGAATGTGGACTCTGAAACCACTAATATGTTTAACTACAGCTCTTCAATGTGGTGGTGAAGGAAGTGGTTTAACATTTAATTTATTGTAGTTACACGAGGTTGAAGTTGGGTTACATTCGAAGAAAATGTATGACGTGTGGTTGACCCATAGATAAGTTTAAACCACGTTCCCGATGCTACTTTAACCGAACTTAGAAAACTGCTAACTTATGAGAGTGTTTTAATTGCATCCAATCATATCAAACGTCAACTCAGAGCCTCTGCTTTAAAATGATGTGTAATCGCTTGAACTCCGTGGTCATTGGTCAAATAATATTAAAGGTCAAAGGTAGAATGATTGTAAACTTACATTAATACATTAGACAACGATTGGTATTACGTATCAGATCGATTGTCATTATTTTCAAGCTGGCAGGTTGATTAAACGTGTCGATATTGCCAAGGACATGACTATAATTTTTCTGTATTGTGCAATCTCGGATATTTTTGTGTGTAATGCATGCTTCTGTCATCTGTCCTTTTAACTTGTGACTTGTTACTTTCATTATTCTGTTGTGATTGTGTTTGTTGTGGGTTTTAGTTGGAAGTAAAAACAATAACAAATGTTGTACCTATTTGTTTCTTAGAATGGGGGTGACATCGAAAAAGGCGGAGTTGGGGCAGGCAAAGGTGGAAAATTGGATGGAGGGCTAAGTGAAAGGTATCATTACATCCTGCGACATCGTGCAACCCGTGTATCATCGGCGACAACTTTATGTCTGCTTATCACCGCTCTTCTTGTTATGACAGTTGGACTCTTTGGAGGCCTTTACATTTATAAGCAGATGTCCCGTGCACGGGTGAGTTAATCATTATTTTAATAATTATTATTATTGTATTATTTTATTTTAATAATTATTCTTGTATTATTAATATGACTATTACTAGTATTTTATTATTATCATATTTATTTTATTATTATTAGGTACAACTTCTAGCAAATTAAAATATATTTATTTAGCAATTTCCAGATTTTCTTGAACTATTTAGAGAATATTAGTGTACTCAAGAGAAGCATGTGATTAAATATCACTATTGTCAAAATCATTTTCAAAAAACAAGAAAAAAAGTATTTGGTCATGTAGTGTAGGGAATGTATGTATGATTTTAGTGCAGTAGTAGTAAGTAACGCTCGATATAAAATATTTCTTCCAAATATGACATCTCAATTTCTCAGTGCTGTAAGTTGAAAGGACATTTGTTTAGTTGGTCTTTGTTCTACCCAATGCAATCTTTATCGAGTTATGTATACTTTGTATGATGTCCTCGCTTTAAATGTTATTGCTTCCTGGACTAAAAGTAATGTTGGTTTTAAGAATTATAATATGCAACATGTTTACACGCTCAGATCGGTGTAAATATGCTAAAACGACCTCGTTTACAGTTTTTATCAGTTTCCGGCATAGACGATTTGCATTCGGTGTGTCCGAAACTAACAATTGAATCAAATCAATTGTACCCCACATTGAGTATATTGGAGTTATTAGTTTCTTTCGTATTGACATCATTATTTTAAAGAATAAAAAGTAGAATTAGCAACAGATTTTCAAAAGAGACTCCAGATATTTATACATGAAAATATCATTTGAAAATTAACATATCTGTTATAAATGAACAATTATTAATTGAAAAGGAATGTATGAATTCTGAAGCAGATATTAGACATGTTTTATATACATTTTAGAAGCAGAATCTTTGAATATTTTTTGCGCAACAAAAGATCTATTGTACTACTTACAGCTCAAATCAAATTATACTACTTTTTCGATTTGATTTTTAATTTTGCAACCTATGATTTGTGAGTTCGTAAAATTGCATGTTAAATTTGTTCATCCAATTCAATACTAAATATCGGAGGACTGTTAAGGAAAAATGGCTACTTTGTTTATTCCGTGTAAAGTTGGATTATCTTATCTTTCATTGTGTACTCGCCATATTTTTCCTGAATTTTATTCTACAGCATTAACCGGAGATAATGAATTACATGTTTGTTACATTACATATGGCTACAGATTGGAAAATAACGGATGGTTTAAGATTAATTTCTTTTTCAAAATGATTGAACGAGGACGAAAGTATACAAAGAGTATACAAAAGTCACTTTCCTCAGTGTGCTCTCTATAAATAGAGTCCGAGCATTATTAATTTTGCTTATCAGAGTTGACGTGTCCTCTTGGATATCATATTGTACATGTACACGTACAGTGCAGTGTAAATTGTGTAGAAAATGGTTCACCATGTTGAAACTATGGGATTATAATATTATAAAGGTTATATTGTATTATGTAGAATGTAGCCTTTCACAGACTGAAACTTCATATCGGCATTCAACATGAAATTAGATAGTATGCTTGTACGTACTCATGCAGTGCTGAGTGCAAACTTGATATTTATGCTAGTGGGAAGAGTCTATTTGAAATGGAGGAACGAGTATTACTTGGGAAGATTTTGCTTGGTTGCTGCTCATACGATAATACAAAATATAACAGTGTATTGTATAACAGAAAAAAAATGAGTCATTCTTTTTAAGTGTTGTATTTATGCAGATAATTTGGTATCTAGAGTTGTACTTTGTGTTTCGGTTTAATACAATGCAATGGAGAGCTAGAAAAGTATTATATTTCATAGTGTCATGTCATGTGCTTAAGGATTTTATTACGAGACTTTGTACTCAATGTGAATGTTTATATATCATGCAATGCAATGCAATGCAATAATGCAATGCATGACTATGACACATGTGGGCGGATTGCCGGATGCTGTGATAGTATTAATGAACTGATGAGTGTGCTGATAATATAATTTTGCTTAGGGAGTTATAATATATTATTGAATATTGTTATCTAGATGTATATTTTTAGTACAAGTCATTTATCATGGTCACGACGACAGGGCACTGGTTTTACTCATGATGCAGAAATTTGTGTTAATTTTAATTTGTATAATGTATCTTATCTATGATAATAGGTGCAGTTTTATTTCCTTTTATGGGAAACTTATTATATTTTATGAATAATGCTTTTTAATAAATTGATTGTTGTATAATAAAATGTATTTGAGTTAGAATGTTAGAATTGTGACATTCTCTAATGATCATTTGGATTGAAAGAGAAGATTTTGAAAATGCGGAGTGTTTATTTTTCTTATTTAGAAGGAATGATTTTGTTTGGTTTTTTCAGATACACAAATTCCGAGGTTGGTGCAATGTACCGTATTATGAAGACTCACAGTACCAAGCCCGCACTGGCCAAGCACATGAAAATAGTGAGCTAAATGAACCACTTCTCAGCATCCCTCAGCTTGAAAATTCCAAAAGGGTATATTATATAAACTTGAAATACTACGTATTGAATTGTTTGTTTGTACTGCGTAATTTCCTTTGATTGTGAGTTTATGTTTAAACTAAATAGCTTGCTATAATGGGTGATTCAATTCCATGAGCTTTGATGCGTAGTTATATTTATATTATAGTTTGCCTTGATTTATTTTTGTAAAGTTTTGCTGGCTGTGCTGATATGCTGTTTGCATTATTGTTATTCCCTACCCGTAGATTGACAATGATGGCTTATCTTATTGGTTCGGTTCTGGTGATCCGGATTCACAGGCAGCGGCATCTTTCTTCCGGGAAGAATTGGAATTGGATTTGGACGACCAGAAATATTCAAAGGTGGAGGTGCCCGACTTCAAGAATGGACGCATGGGTCGATTTATTCATGAATTTGATTCGGTAAAAGCAATATAACAGGGTTTATAGATACTTATTTTAAGTTGAGTGTATATATACTCAATGGGAAGCGCTTTGATCGTTAATTTTTTAATCAATTTTATGATCTGTTCATTTAAAAGAACAAGACAGCTATAGTAGATCAGACAGCTAAACGATGCTTCATAATGCCATTGGATCGTGAACGTGTTTTACCACCTAAATCCATGTACGATATGATTGAGAAAATGTGGCAAGGTTGGTAATAAATATTAGTATTCCGCATCGTACCATTAAATTAAGATTTGATTTTTGAATTGAAGTAGGATAAAAAATTATACATCCTTGTTTTATAGGGTATTACTCTGTTAACACTCACCGTGTGCGGGAAACGATGCGAGTAATTTTGCCAGCTCTGGATGATCTGTCGGATTTGGGTGATTACATTCAGCAAGAGTGTGAGGATAAAACAACTTATCGCCTTGAGAAGTCAACAAATAGAAGTAAGAATTTTAATTCATTCTGTGTTCTATTGTATTAGGTAGTGAGGATATTTTATTACTATTGTTTTTAATTTAAATACAATGCAGATAGATTTTTTGTATTTTTGTGAATAATATTTAATATTTGTTGTAGTTTTCAAGCGCTCTGCAGACTCTGCTCCTCCTGCTCTGCCTTTCACCGAATTTACAGGCTTAGCCACTATGGAGTATGACATCGTGAATTTGAATGAACTGGATCTGGGGAGCCCATAAACCATTATACATAAAATTTTCACTACTATTAATTCCAAAATTTTTAAACCTAGAAAATTTTAGTTTATATAATATATATCCGTTTCCTGCATCTCTTAGATACAGACACTTATTTATAGGGGTGGTACAGGTAGCTGTCATTGTTATTTGAGAACAATGCTATGGATAGTATGGTAGTCCTATCTAGTGAACTATGAACCAATTGACAAGTCACAGGTTGGAAATGAAACCCGCCCACCTTAAGAAAATCTATGGAAGACAGACGTGTCTAAATAAAGCAGAGAATTAAAATTGTACAGAATTGTTCTCTTTACTTCATACAGGCTTTAACATAACTGGTTGTAGCCGGTAGGTGTTAGTCATTTGACTCTGCTTGATAGAAAATCGTGAGCAAATTATAACTGAGTTTGAATTTGATAGAAGAAGAAGGTGGTATGTGTAATGATCAAATGAAATTAGTCCATTACAAATAGTGTATAAGTAAGTAATTGTAACCCAATGGATATAAAATTATAGTGGAGTACATTGTAAGATAATTGTGACTTTTGAGTCGCTTTATTTGATCCGCAAACGTTGTGGAATGAAGTATGTCAAACATAACCAAAATATTAATTTTTATTCTTCATGTCTTTACATATATAGTTTAGTTTTCTTTGAATATATTTCGTTAGTATTTGATTTGGAAAAGTCTATGATTTTTTTTTACTTTAGTCTTGCTTTGACCTTTTGCCAGTTTTTAAGAAAAATAGCAATTTCAAATACAATGTTCACCAGATCAGTTCAGATTTATTTATTCTAATTATTAAGTAACGACTGTAGGTATACCTACATTAGTTATTTTACTGTATGCTTTTATTATTGATCAATTTGGAACATACACGGTGAGCAGGCTGAGTTAAATTCGAAATGCTGGTTTACAATGAAGGCATATTTGTATTGATTATGGTATTTTGATGTGGATTATGGTAGAGATTAACGTATTACTACAAACTACTAGTACTACTCGAAATCGAAGGTGTATGTATATCTTTATGTTAATTGAAATGGTTTTATTTCTTGTGTGGACAGTGCGTAAACGTTAATTGTAATGTAATGTAAAAGGTATAAATAATTCGGTAATCTATCTTGTGTAAAGCGTCCTTTGTCGATTCTCTGTGTAACATCGTTCTATTATCTATTCGTATTTATCACAATAAAATTACCAATGAAAATATGAAAATTGTTGTTGCAGATGCGCGGGTTGTGTTTATAGGATACATTGTATATTTATTTCTCATCTTGTATTTAACTGAAAAATATTTTATATCCTGAAAGAGATTTATTCTGGGTAATATGTGAGCTCTGGTGTACCGGTGTAGAAATATAACCCAGATTTACTTTCAACTTTACACGTGCCCCAGAGTACATAAAACGGTCAAGCCATCTCTGCATCCTAAAGGATTGATGACTCAATCCGAAGAAGAGGAATACAAAATGTGCTTTTTTTGGCTAGGCTATAGGGTTGCATTGCAGATTTTACTGGTAGGATGGATGTAGGTAGAGAATATCTTTTGTTTGCAATGCCTTACAATTGTGTAACTTCACTGGGCTTTTACTCCATTACACGGCAAAAGTTCATTCTCTGTTTATTATGAATAAGAGTATTAATTTAAAATTCAAGCAAACAGAAGTAAATACTTGAGAGTGTATTTTTTCTTGCTGTACAACCAGTTTTGAATATTGTATAGTGAAGGCTGGGCAGCAGGAGAAATTAAATTGAACAAAACAAGCTTAAGTATCTGACTTCACTGGATTCATGGGATTTGTATTTTTACCTGGAATGTAGAATGCATATAAATACGTATATAGGTCACTCATGAACAACTCTACTGTAGAGTGTAGATTGTAGATGTCTTCTGTTATCATAATACACTGGAAGCAAAGTGCAGTACAGTATTACTCGATTTTTAAAAGAGTTTAAATTCAGTAGTACATAATGCGTAAGAAAATTTAAACTCTTTTAATAATCAGGTAGTATATTACAGTATTGGACTGTTCAGAGCAAAAGAGTTTAAATTCAGTAGTACATAATGCGTAAGAAAATTTAAACTCTTTTAATAATCAGGTAGTATATTACAGTATTGCACTGTTCAGAGCATTATATATTGGTATGCGTGTAAGTATTCTTATAAAAATGACTTTCCTGCGTTCCATACCTATAATATTATTGTAGGCCTTAGTATTGTATTGTAAGTTCAATTTCACATTCATTCTCCTCCGTTTTTACTGTTATTGGTAGTTTTTCAGTAGATCACTTGTTTTATGTTTATCATTCAAATCCAATACATTCGGTTTGGTTGTTGTTCTGTGCTGTATACTGTAAGTAAGTACAGAAACTGGAGTATGAAGGAGACTTCCATTTCATTGAGAATCCATTAGAGTTTCTATAGATTCAAGTTAGAAGTCAAATAAAAAGAGGTGTGGCCAAACAACATTTTCTTTATTTCTTTTTTTTTCATTCGTAGAATAGCAATATAGGGTTTTATGGAAGCAAGATGGAAATGAATGCAAAATAGAATACAGTATATTGAATATAGTTTTTTCTGGGTTACGAACAGCATGTCATGTCTAACGCTCACTAGTATATATAATAGGCAAGACGCTTTTCTTGTGTTGGCGAATGTGTTTCTTAGCTTGCATAGCCTGGGAGAAAGCAAGAAAATTAGAAAAGAAGAAAATCTAGATCCATTTTTACGTATATATCACAAGTAAATTAAAGTTGACTGAATAAGTCGTAGGAAATTTCCTTACTATCAATTATGTATCAAAAGTATAAATTTAAGGAGTTACAAACCTATAATCCCTTTTGAAAGCTAGATTGGGTGATATGACATTACGCAGGAAAATCAAAGACTTATCTCCACCAATAATATGATATAAATAACTGTAAGTCTGTGCAGAAAATGGGTTAAATGATTCATGTAATTTAATTAGACAGACCAATAGGAAAAGATATATGAAAGACTGAGAGTTCATTAGTAAGCAAAATGTTTCCTAACGACAGGGCTTATTGCAATATTCATCAAAGTGGCAACGTCGTCCTTAAATCACACTATTTAGTATGTATGATAATTATTTATTTCAATCAAATGAACTATATGAGACAGGAATGAAGTATGTTTTCCACTACGGAATTGCACGTGAATTGCACATTTCATTAATGTATTTACTTTCGGCTTTAATATTTAGTTAGTATATATAAAATGAGATGAGCATATGAGAATGAATAATTAGTGCGTGACCGAGTTAGTTAACGTCAATTCATCCAATTAAGTCGCAGAATTTGTTGCTGCATGGCTTGTATTATTAATTTACAATTGCAGTTGAGTATCACAATTTAACCTTACAAGCTCTATTTCGTCATTATACCCCTTCAGAATTCTTTCATTGTGTCACATTGCCATACTCAACCCCTTTCAGCACATCGTATCAATATACATCAGTAAAGTTTTATATTTATATAACTAGAATAGAATGCTGCAGGCAGGTACATCTAAATTATTGAGTTAGAATGTACTGTTCATATTTTTTGTGTACAATAGCACTCACTTTCCTAGTTTCTTGGCTTCACATCATTTATGTTATTTGATTTGGCGCTTGCTAACAAATCCTATATCACATCCAGGTAGTTTAAATGCTCTATAATATTATTATGTCCCTGTTTAAATTAATTGTATTATCTTCATACTATTC
>JAAXYV010001099.1:0-10188 GCA_036851875.1 Novacerus sp. FZ-2019
ATGTCTTTTTTTTTTTTTTTTTTTTTCATAGAACCATATATAAGGAATATGTAAGGAAGGTAGGTGTCTTCTATTTCTAGACCTAAACCATTTTCTTCCAATATCGCTGTACTTTCCCCTTATTCCTGATGTAGTTACCTTACAGCTATTTCAACACTCTAACAGCTCAGTACAGAGCAAGTGCTCAGGTATAGAAAATATACAAAAAATAAGATACACCTCCTAGCTTTCCGTTCTTATATATGCTATATACTGCATATATAAAATATAAACTGCAGCTAAACGTGTTGTACGCACGCATTTCCATATTTTATATACCACTATGAAAATGGCATAAAGGCAAAATTAACATTTCTATCCCTATTTTCGCTTTTTTATTCCTTCCAAGGAAAGAAGCACAGACAGACATAATATAGAAATCCATGCATAGAGAGAGAGAGAGAGACAGACAGAGAAAAAGAGCGGAGCAAAGGAGATAAAAAGACTTGCTAGGATTGAAAATTGTAACAAGAAAGAATGAAAAAAAGCGAGTAAGTAAGAAAGAAAGAGATTTTTCCATTCGACTCTCGTTCTCATCCATTTCGTCTCGCCTGATATGCTACCTATTGGCTATACTATGTATGTGTATTTTGGCAAAGTCAGTACTCCATGGTGTATGTATGGAGAGTACGGACTGGGTGCGCGGTGAGCTTCTCTCTGAACTTTCTCCAGCTTCCTTTACTTTCCTCTTCTTTCTTTCTTCCTCTCTTTACTTTCCTCGCTCTCTCTCTCCCTCAACTCAATACATCTATTCTATTGCACCCTATCCCATCACATCCTATTTCTATTCTATTTTCTACTCGTTTCGGCATGTTGCTTTCAGAACTGCAACCTAATGGAATGCCATGCCAAGTCAAGCCATGGCCACGCTTTCTATCTGCACATTACCCAACCGTGGAAAAGCATTCTTCATTTTATCCCCTCAACAAACCTACATGGATGAAAGTCTAGCAACTCAACTCAACTCAACTCAAGCTATAGAGTTATATGTAGATAGGTAGGTATGTATAGATAGATACTTTTATTGATTCCAGCCATTAACCTTCACAAGGTTCTTTCTTTATACATATTGTTACAGATATTTATATTTTAAATTGATTCAGAGTCTCAGAGATACATTCACAATTATGATTACATGGTAGTTATTTTGAATAAAATAATGGATTGTATTGTTGTCCCAGTTCCAGTTCTGGTACTAATAATAGTAAGATTTGTAGTTGCAGTATACCCAGAACATTAAACTGGAACAACAAACTTTGCAGTTTCAAATATAACTACAAGTGGAACATTAACAAAACTACTCAAAATCAACCATCTGGGTACTTTTCCTGAATCCTGCCATGCAGATAACTTGTATCTTCTGAAAAGTTATCTAAAGACATAAGTTATATTTATAACACAACGTATAAGATATCAGGCTTCATTTTAGTCAGTATACAATTATACATAACCATTTTGATATTGTTACAGTAACTGCTTGAATTTGGTCATGTATCGTTTTATGATATACTCAATTTTAATTTATTTTGCTAAAATATTGTTTCAGTGTATAATAATGGCAACCTTCAAATATTTTCAGACAGTGACCACTAAAGGTTAATTATATCTCTCTGCAGAGACACGGAAACTAAATTAACAACAAATAACTTCCCGTATACTATATGTTTAGTTATCCACTTGCATATAAAATAAAAAATACTACCAAAAATCAGGCAAATCTCACAACAAAAATTTCATCTCCAATCTCCACCAATTAAAAGCTCTCCCAAATGAGATGTAGAATAGGCGTATACATTGTCACAAAAGCAACCATCTGATCCAACAAGGGAGCAATTCCAAATTTAAAATCGTCATTTCTATTTTTGTTCTTTTTTAAATTTTTTTTTCACCCAGCAAATATTATACTACTACTTATAAGGTCTGGAAGAAAAGAAATTTTACTTCTCATTATTCTTATTTCTATTATTACAACAAACCATATCAAATCCTATCATATTACATTTAAACTTCACGTTCACTATTCACATTTCATGATTCACTCCTCGAAGATCTCCCAGCAAGAAGAAGATCAAGTAAACTATAAATAGGCATGAGGAGAAGGAAAAAGGCTCATTAATATTTTACTACAGTTTTATCTTAACTCAACTTCACCTATTTCCTTCGTTGGTTCCATACCACCCCCACTGAGGATGAGCATAAACTCTAGTTGAGTACCGAGAAGACAATTAGGTATTTTTTCCGAGGTAGTTTGTTGAACATGTCTCGGTATGTTCACACTAACTAACTAACTAACTACCCATGCATGTTTCTACAAATCCATTGTGCACAATGCAATGTAAACTTAAGTAAAAGCCCAAGTGGCCATTAATTTCTTCTCTTCTTTCCATCTCTCTACTTCTGTTCTCCATGCATTCACACACACACTGAGTGAATGACGGAAGTCACAAACAAACATATGTGTGAATGCATAATTCATACCTACATGAACAATTCTACCTATTCCCTCTCCTTTCCCACATCCTGTCAAGTAGGATCGGAATAACAATAAAACTTTTGCCTCCCAGTAGTCACAGTACATCTACACACACACACACACACATATGCATAAACTATAAATCTTGCAGGAGGTATATTGTTGGTGGATGCATAGGTTTATTTACAGCAAGATTAATGTAGTTGAGTCATTCGCAAAATAATCGTTTCCTTTCTTATTTTCCCGTGTGTACTACATCTGGAGAGTAGCACACAAGTATCTATTTTGAGTTAATTCTATTTTCAGAAGTTACAATGACACAATAGGACAAATGACAAAGCGGAAGTGAAGGATAACATTACAGTATATATATTTATATATATATATTCATATGCATACTTTGTGATTGACTTTGTGTCTCCTCTCGCTTTACTTGTATGCATATTAATTAGAAAAGTACACCAAACAAAAAAATAAACCATTGTAAGCATGGGTATACCCAAGTAGCGGAAGCCAAAAACCATTGATGATATTAATTTGTCATTTACCCATTTAATTCACCTTACCATATTATATTATTACGTCAAATCCTGTGGTGGTACCATGGCATTTATACCTATGGTAAGCATAAGGATAATTTATTTATGCATAATAGGCAACAATACATACATGTGTATTGTGTATGTTTTGTAATTGTAGACGTACCATATTATATACAGAGTGACAGCCGAAAACCAATAATTCACAACGCTACAGCTAATTGTAAATGCATATTGTGTATATGCAAGCAACTCTGCAAGAGTAATATATTAATAGTAAGAGAGTTTAGGGAGCATGGTTTATGCAGTAATGTTACAGAGGAAATTTTACTTACAAACTATATACATGCAGTAGAAGGAGCATGGTTTATATTTCAATGTTACAGAGGTCGTTTTACTTACAAACGAACTATATACAATATACATACAGTGAAAGAGAGATGAAGCACTGTTTTTTGTTGAAATGTGCCAATGAGCACGTTCTTCCTATTCTCAACGATTGGAGTGCATTTTTACTACTGCATTTTATTCAACAGAGAAGCAGTAAGAAATGACCATGTAGTAATAGAGAAAGGGAATGGGGAGCGTGGTTCTGTAGAATGCAGCCAGTGCCATATTCTGAAAAGTCTCAAAATTCCCTCAAGGACTTTCTCAATTTAGTTCATTCACAAACTGAACCGCCGCATGAACCAAACGAACACGCGTCTTTAATTTCATGTCCATCCATCCACGCTTTCTAAAGTTATCACAACCACGGACACACAGACACAGCACACAGGTTTTCACAAAGTAGCTACCGCAATCTAATAACCTATGATGAGGGAGGATTTCGCCAGGCTTAATTTATTGAACACCCTTTGGCCTTGCATTACAGTTGCAGTGCTACATTCAGGAGAGGATAGTAGATTTTTTTTACTCTATCTTTGTTGTATCGGTACATACGAATCCAGTGTCACTCATAATTTAATGCAGTAAGAGTAAGTATGTGTTTAGCATTATATTATTAATATTGTTATTCTAAAGGCCCAAATTAGAATGTCTGTACATAAAGCTTTAAACTTGTATTATTTCTGGGACTGACAGCTAGGATATTCTCAAGGTTTGGTTGGATCAACTCATCATCAACACTCCAATAGACTCATTTCACTTTAGACTTTGTTAAATACGCAAAGTCTTCCTCACTCACAGCTATTAACCATTAACTCCTCTTAAGTCCTCCTAAATACCTATCTACATACATACTAGTTAAATACAAAAAAAATGTAAAGTACAACAAATGACTGCCTGAAAACAAAAAACAATATTACAAAAAGCAAAAACTTGACCAACATTTGCAAAGGTGGTAGATAAACCAAGCACCAACTTTATAAGAATTATAAAACTACCCCAGACAACAGTATGAAGAAAAAAATTCCTTCCTGCTCTACTACCATATACCAACCAGCCGCAGTGATCATTTCCAAAAAAAATGCATCTGGTTTCTTTCTGCTATTATTGCTCTCTCCTCTTCCTCTCACAAGCTTGCACACTTAGCCTATATATAATAATGGAGGGGGAGGCAGATGCAATCTAATGGTAAATGTGGTATTCTCCTCAAAATGTGAGTCATAAGAACTTAATAGGCAACAATCTACCTAGCCTATAAGGCAACAGAACAAAGAAAGAAAGGTGGTGAATACTCAAAGACACACAAAGAAAGAGAGAGTAAATGTGAAAGTGAGAAAAGTCTAGTCTCTCACACCTCCCTCCCTCCCTCCCTCTGCAATGGGAGCATCACAACATAGCACAACATAACATAACACAAAACAATCTACAATCAAAGTAGAGTTTCAAGACAACGATTACTGAAGCAACCGGATGCTACATTACATTGTAGTAAAGTACATAGTACAACAAACTAAACATGGTAAAAGTCTGCTCATTCTCTCTCTCTCTCTCTGACTCGGTGTTTAGACTCGTAAGAAAGTAACTTACGTAAACTTTAATGTACGTGTTTTTCAAAGTCAGAGCGTAATTCGGATCCAGCCCAACCACAACCTGATTAGATTTACACCAGGGAGTTGGTAAAATAAAGTCTGCCTGAAAATACCATACCACACCACAGAATAACATAGAATAGCATAGCATAGTATAACACAGTGTAACACAGCAAAGCAAACCTTGCAAGCAAGATCATTTCATTGCATTACATTGCTAGGGCAGGGCTATAGAGTTCACAGGGTAAGGTAAGGTAGGGTAGGAAAGAAGAATACTCTCTAAGAAAACGTGCACAAGGAAAAGGAAAGTCTCAACAACTCAACTTTCTCTCTCCTCTTTTCTTTCTCTCTTTCCTCTTTCTCTTCAATCTGAGACACCTTGGGAATCTGGAAAGGATCGATTTATTCTTGGAAAAAATAATTGAACCAACCAACCAAGTCTATTAGAGCTCGCAACGGTTCCGTTCCCACTCATTCACTCTTCTCAAACTATGTGCGGAGTAGTTTATTTTTACTAAAAAAACTCAAAACTGAAATGATTTCACAATTAACTCTGTTAATTCACTCTCAATAATAATACAAAAGTATTTACATTGTTAATTCAACAAAAAATATAGTCAGGAAATGATTTCTTCATCACGTCAAATCAGACATGAACCTGAGCGTTGTGAGCACTACAGCTTCAAACAACCTTTTTACATTCAATGTTCCCGTAAGTCAATTCACTTCAATACACTTCCCTCTCTACTTCACCTCAGTCCGCTCCTTCCTTACTGCCCTTCTTTCTTCATTCTTCTTTCTCTCCTACATACCTGGCCAAGTCAGTCAGAATGACAGTAACCTCAAGCCAACTCACATCCTTTTAGAATCAGCTGACCTGAAAATAAACTACTGTACACTGTATACATAATACAGGACAATAAATAGACATTCAAGACATATACTCAACTACAGACTTCCCTACCCTGTATGGAGGGAGACATGCAATATAAATGCAATGAAATTGTTTACCTTCATTTCTTTAGAGTCATTATTTCTGTCGTTTACACAGATACATACCTACATACTTCTGCAGTACAATAGGCAGTATATTAATCTACATAACATACCTATAATACACAAGCAGTATCTCCATACAGGAAGCAAGAAATTTTAAATCATATACCGATCAGGGAGAAAGTTTGCAAGACTTTATGGTATAAGGAATCTGTTTTACTCTAATTTCTTCTCACCCATTTCTCAACTTTTATCCTACCTATAGATACTACATACACAAACTTTGGGTTGAATTTCAACAAAATCCCTTGTAGGTTTTAGCAAAAATAATTTTTAAACAAGGGGAAATCTAGTCTTATATTTTTTTACTTTTCACTTATAATTAGTGTTCTAAATCGTACATATACCTCTATATACTATACCATCATACTATACTGTAGTACAAATACGAGAACGATTTTGAGGTATGATTTCACCACGATTACGAAAGTATTTAATTTTTATATAGCATAGTAATATATAGTTTTGAAAATATGAGGTACAGTACAATATAGTACTACTACGATGTTGCTGCAATAAGAATTTAGTACTGTCGTTGTAAAATCGTAGTTTGTATTGCCTAATTTGCTTTTAGTAGTTACTATTAGTAGTATAATGTTTTTTAGTATTTTTTTTTATTCTAAAAACCCTGCTGCTTTTACATGCGTTCACAACCATAATACACCCCATATTATAGTGTTCTAAAAGCACCCCTAAAATCGTACATTTAAAAATCGTAGTTCCAACTTTTAAACTATTTATCGTAGCTATATCGTATCCCACGATAAGTAAAATTACAACTGCAAAACTTAAGCACAATTGTTTTCGTTCTGAAATCGTATCAAATTTAAAAATCATTTTCATAATTATTACTATAATCATACCGGCAAAATTACAGTATATATATACTAGTTACTATGATAAAATCGTATTAACGGAAGTTATACTACAGATACTATAATAGGTACGATTTAGAACACAAACCCCATAGAAACATTACAATTTCCAGTACTTGCAAAAATACTCCATAAATACTTATAGGTTGGCAGGGGTTTAATATTTTCAATTCTAATTC
Organism: Novacerus sp. FZ-2019; assembly: GCA_036851875.1. Taxonomy (NCBI): domain Eukaryota; kingdom Metazoa; phylum Arthropoda; class Collembola; order Entomobryomorpha; family Tomoceridae; genus Novacerus; species Novacerus sp. FZ-2019. The sequence continues at coordinate 7,138 of JAAXYV010001099.1, forward strand.
TATTAACCTCCTACTTCCACATACATCCATCTATAACCATTAACACTATGTTTATAAATTCATACATCTCAACAACACTTAGTAAAATGAACTGAAATGAAACACCAATATATCACATGTCTACAACTAATGTAAATCACACAGTCTGACAATGAATTTAAAGTGCATACATAATTTGTACTTGCTTGCTCCGCCACTCCACTCCACACTGTACTAACTATACTAGGTACTGTACTACTATACATCGCTGCAATGCATACTACTTACTATAATAATAATTCCTAATACAAACCCATACAGCCGCCAGTAAAATGAATAGACAGCACTGTATACATACATTATTTCCATTTCACTCTGTATTAAATCAATACCTAAGTACTTATATAGCTACCTTATAATATTACTATAAGTTAGTAAGTATGAATTAATCCTTATCCACTTTTATTATTAATACAATAATGATAGTAAGCGGTATAGAAGGAGGAGTTTAATTATTCCATTGCAGTTAGTTAGGTCAAGTCTGGTCGTATATTAAAAAGCACGTGAAATGAAATGACACTGAAACTAACTCATTTTATTCGGCCATCCATCCATACCATTGCATTGTGTATTGGACTATATTCAGAAACTACAACTATATTCTGCCATATCATACCACAGCACAGTATATAGTCTACCACAACTGCCGACGAAACGATCGACCCACTACCGCGTCCCGTGCTGATTATAATGTTATTATAATACCTGCTCTCTCTTGTCTTGTTTGTCTGTTGTATAGGTATTTGTATATAGTGGATAAGAATACTAATGTTAATACTACGCAGTTGTTATATCTGTCTGGAAACCACTTAAACTTCCTTATATCAGAAGAACCATAAAACTAGCAGCAGTTATATCTATAGCGTTCCATGTACAGAGGAGTAGTAAAATCATTTCTACTCCCTCACAGGATGGACCTTGGAAGAATTCATGGCCACCGAATCGATTGAAATTGCCATATTATGTTGTTGAGCTATACATTCAAATAACATAGTTGGACCAAGTTGTAAGATTTTTTTTGAGTGGTGGGGGAAGGCGTGGATACTTCATAGGTTTGTCCCAGGATTACTGAGTCCCTGGTTGACTGATTTGGATGCGGCTTTTTGGAATTTGTTCATTATACCTATCCCTCGAAACTAAGAAAGTTTCAAAATTCATAAAATAAAATTATTCTCAATGCACTAACTATTTTTACATGTTTATGTTATTGCTTTACTAAATACATCAACACCTGTCGAATGCCACAACACTTGAATATTGTTTTTTTTTTTCAAAAATTATTTTATCGTTATTTAGAACTATCTACAGTATTTTGTACAATTTTAGTTAATTTGTATTAATGTACAAATTTAGTTAATTTCACCTTTAGGGATAGGCATAACAAACAGATTACAAAAAACCGAATTAAAATCGGTTAACCAGGAACCCTGCAATCTTAAAACAAACCTTAAAATATATACTACTCCTCCCCTCAAGTCAAAGGAATTTTCAAAAATTTTAAACTTATTCTAGCTACGTTATTTGAATAACACAACATGTCGATTTCAATCGATTCTGTGTTAATGAATTTTTTCATGGTCCGTCTTCTAAATAGTTGCTCTATTAGAGGTAGAAATTATTGTACTACTTCTCTATATACACAGGGGACTTTATAGCTATAGGTGGTGCTCGCTATATGGTTCTTCTGATATAGGGGAGATAAAATGATTTCGAGACAAGATACAAAGATCGAATAGCACCTGTAGTACAGCTAAGCATTACACCAAGTTACAAGTAATACACCCAGACGTTACTTTAGTTTAATTTCAGTTTCGTCCCTATATTATAATCTTACCGAATCCCTGTCTTAACTTAACTCAAGTCAACTCATTCCTTTCTTATCTTAAGCCAAACCTCATGCATAATATTTCAGATTCAAATGCAGATTGAGAGTCTGTCTAATTTAATACTAAATTGACTCATGCAAGTCATGCATAATGTGATTAGATATATTACCGTTGTTATGAGATGGAACTACATTATTATATCTGTCTGAAGTCCATATAACATACCATATACATAGGGTAGTAAATACAATACACCATAATGTATACATATAGTCATTGTAGAATGGAGAACAGTACATTGCAAGACTTAAGAAGACCACACTAGACTAAACAAGACATAGCAGTAGTAGTACAGTGAGTGAGTGAGTTCACTTCTGCCTAAAAATACCACCTTCAAATAATACCAACCGGTACGTACGTACATGTATTATGCATGTTGTCCTATTATCTATAGGTATGTTGTTATATTTAGGTAGGTATATACATTATTACATGAGTAACCATGTCTTTTGAGAACTCATTTCATCCTGTTTACATTTATTTAATAATCAGTTTAATTCTTATTTATGTAAGAGAGTAAAGCAATACATGTACGTGGCTGTTTAAGACATTAGCAAATCAGTGATGGACACTGAGTTGAAAATAAAGCTAATGTTTGGAAACATTCATTGCTGATTTATGCTTACGCCCTCTATTGGAGTGTAAATGGATACTTGTTGGATTTTGTTCAGAAGGACCTGTATTTTTCAAATCCCACGATTCACATTCGAATCTTGCTAACTGATATTTCGCTTCGCGTATCCCTTCCGAAACAGGACTACGCTGCGCGCCTATGTAGGTCAACAGTTTTTGAGTCATACTATTCCTGTACACTACACATTGTAGAGGTGATAAGTTTCTTATTTGATTTGTTTCCAGTAACTATGATATCCTTTTAAATAGGCAAATTAATCCTTAGTGAAATGTTACATAGAGATCAGCATAACTAATTTAAAATAGATGGATAAGATTCAAGACAAAGTTTGTATATAATTGTGAATTTTAGCATAGTTAATTAAAATTAAAAAAGAAAGGTACAATTTATGAATGGTTATTAATTACATTTTCTATACATATATTAATGTCACTATTAGATATAGTCAAGTTGTCAATTAAATTATATTCTTCCGTTATTTGTATGTTCACA
>JAAXYV010001100.1:0-10187 GCA_036851875.1 Novacerus sp. FZ-2019
AGTTAAATTCTACAGACGAATGATGTGACAGAAAGTGGAAATGACATCGTCATAAACATTAAAATAATTATTTATAACATTGTGAGTGGTAGAAATCATCACAGCAAATAATTGGCATATTTTAGCGGTACAGTTTCATATATTCCCAATCCGATATACAAAATAAACACAGCTATACTAAATCCACTTTGTACAAATTCAACAATGTGTAAGACCATGTTTAATTTTTTATAAATTTAACGATTTAAGTGAAACGAAGTGAAGTAAATACCTTACACTATTAAAATTGAACTAGTCAATAAGTGCTTAAATATTTATTAAATCATATTTTAAATCTGGCGATATGGTTTCTACCGAGCATTGAGATATATTGGTGAATAAAATTTAAAGATTAAAGTTTATCTAATTGTTGATTTGGAATTGAATTAATTGTGACGACAAATATGGATTATTAGGAACTATCTGTATCGAATCGCTAAATCTGCGGTACGTTGTTTGCGATGCCGGTTTTAGTTTAATTTTAGAGTTTCAAATGAATTTCATTCTGAGGCATAACTATTAATTTATAGAAACATCCAATCCCTTCTAGAAATTTCTATTTTGGAAAAATATGTATTTTTGTTTTCTCCTTTCAATAGTGCTGGTTCCATCCACACCTGTCGGGAGTCGGTGAGGAACGACTAAGATCAACTATAGTTTATACACATTTTAAATCTTGGTGTGTAATTTAATTTGTAGGTACTAACTTTTACCTTTACATGCAAAAAATGCTATTAATTCAGTCGACATAAAGTTGAATAGTGTGGAGTTCAATTTTAAGCTGCCAATGTTTTACCTGCATATGTATAATTGGTGTACAGACCACAGGGTCATAATACATTGTAAAGGCAATAGTGGCAACTTTATAGCGCTACCACATAACTGGTATAGAGCATTGTAAGAATGCACCAAGATAATTGTTAGGCCATAAAAGGCACATTGCATGGGGTCCAAGTACACTAGGTAGGACAAGTAGGTAGAACACATTAAATTTTGGTCAAAGAGTTTTGTTCGAACATGCTACGATATAGATCAAGAACATTGTGTCTATTTTCACAATTTGCTATTTGACTGCTCAAATCTGCTCTCCCACGATTCCCTAATGGATATTGCAGTGTAGGTACTAATTATGTCACGCAATCGCCCAACAACACAAGCTTTCATTGGGAGGCTATTTGAACCGGGGCGGAGCTCGCTCAAACATTGGTTAATAGAGAACGCCACCAAATCTCGCTTGGACGTACTTAAATACTTTATTAAAGTTAGTTGAATTGACTGAAATTTTCTATACTAATTCTCTGTAAGGAAATTGACAACCAAATTTGCACTTTTATGTCAAATATTCTTTGCTAAGTATATAGCATCTTTCGACTTCAACAGTTCACAAAGAAAAACATACCCGTCAAGCTTGCTGAAGGCAATTCAACAGTTTGTTTAAGTATGTTAAAATGTACGTAGTAATCAATGAATAACAAAATGCAATATAAAAAGTATATATCACCTCCACTTACGTGGTTTTGATTGCAGAAGCTCTCTTGATAGTGTACAGCGCTTGTTTGGCACATAGTTTGGATAGAATTTAAAATCTGAATAATTTGATCATATTTAAACTAGGATTGACCCCTTGACCTTTAACCCACTGCCTCTATCTTTGAACTAAATGTGTACCGGCACCTAATGGGATTGTTACTATTCGTCAATGTGTCTTGGTAAAAAAAAGCGTACGGATGAACGGCCAGACGGATCGAACGGGTGCAGTATCAAGTATGCAAATTATTTTTGCTTGTAATATATTCAAGTAAAGCATATCGTGAGTAAATACACGAGAGCGAACATTTTTATTAGTTTTCACAGTTTCTGATTTCAGCACGAAGTCACATTTGAACAGTTGACAGTGTTTCACCATATTGGCTTTCATATGGGTACAATATGTTTAAAACTTAGTATCACTGGTTTTGTTTGATGTTAATTTGTTACTTGTTAGTAATCAATGGTGCTTCAAAAATTCGACAGACAATCATTCAATTCGTTTAGAAATGTTGCATTACAGAATGTATTTTAACATATATGATAAATTAGCTGATATTTGAATACTAGAGATGAAAGTAAGGATCTGTAGAATTATTATCAACAGTCACTGTTGAAGAAATATGCTAATGGCTAAGTGTTGTGTCGATCCTGAGGTGTGTAAATGGTCTACATCCATAAGGAGATGAGTCTACTCAAGGTTACCCATTCGGTCTAAATTATCTACATTGTAATACAAATCTGGGACAAGAAAACAACCATCGTGTTCTAATGGCAAAGAACCAATTTCGAAATGCTGGAGAGTTCGGTCACAGTGAAACAACATAGTGACGTAGGTCTCATTCTTGTCAGACGAGGGGTCTAATACAACACTCCTTGAGGAAAAAGTATCAATCAAGTTTTCATATTTCACTTGTTGCTTCAGAGATTTCGTGGCATATTGGATGGCAGCAGCTCTGAGTTCAGTCGGAGATTTCAAGACCGGGAGACTCTGTTGTTGAAACGTGTCCATGTACACATCAAGCAAGAATTCTGTCGACTTGGCTACATACAGAATGAGTGCGATCTGACAAATCTATATGGTGAAAACTAAGAATAAGTTGGAAATATTTTATTCACTTTACTCGATAAAAATGATATTTGTTGTAGTTACCGAATCCTGAAATTCTTTAATCTGATCAGGACTAGTAGGAAAGTTGGTAAAGATGAACCCTCTGTAAACTACATCCCCGTGATCATTGGTGATCGCTTGAAACATGTATTCTTTAATAATCCTCAAAATATCATTCCGACGGATATAGTAACCTTGCTGCAAATCGGTGGGTTTTAGGCTAAGGTCATCCTCATCTTTGGCCATCATAAATTCTTTTTTCAGCATGGCTTGAACATCCATGAAACATAGATTCAATTTATCTGCAATGATTCTGCATAGCATTGGAACACCTGATTCTTCAGCCCCCAGAACCAAAATCACTGGTAAGTTTGCATGCTGAATACTACGATCGGACTGAATAAGAAAGGCTTTTATGAAACTATTCTACAATATAATAAATACAGCGTTTACACTTGGCTTTACACTCACGATGAAATGGAATTGTGAAGTTTATTCTGCGGTTTACACTAAGACGGAGGTGTGTTACTATTGACAAAGTATGCGTAAAAGTAGATGGAGGAAAGAGTTTCAGTCTTAATATATTGGGATATGAGGGCATGTTTTCCTTAGTACCATAGGTTGGCGAAACCGGTCGTGAATATGATGGATATATCGACCATTTCAGCAAGAAATATTTTGCAAATCTGATATATATATCGATCGATCGAAAGAAACTGCGATAATATCCATCGGTGAAATGTCTGACCAGTAATATGTACACTGCAGCTAAGTACTTCGATTCCAAGTTCACAACTTGAATGAAGTTTAAGATTCATCCCATATGAAATAAGCCTATTTACCTCTGGTTTTCCGCGCCTTACTTTAGGTCATTTATTGACCTTATATGATCCACTAAAGCTAAATTGGAAACAATCGATCACAATCTATTTTAAAAAAATAATGATAGATCGATTGATCGATGAAGAATTAAATCATTAAAAGTGATCGATCGATCGACGAAGAATTCAAACATTAGAAGTTATCGATTGACGAGATAAATAGCCACATTGTCAGAACTGATTGGCAAGTGACCGGGAAGTAGTCTTGTAACACGAGAGGGAGCAGTTTTGCACTAATCCTATTACATAGAGGCTACAGCTGCACACACCTCCTCTCCATATATAAATAAATCCTCTTCCGTTTCCTAAATCCTTAGATTATTGTATACGTGGAATGGATTCACTTACCTTATATTACATTTGTTGTAATTTAAGATGGCAAAATGATGCAATACAATGGAGATGATGGCTTTTAATTGATACTTCTGCATTCATCGCAGCATAACATGCATATTTTGGTACTAATTTCAGTTCACCATTCCCATTATGAAATCCTACACTTAGGGCCAAATTAATAATGAAATTATTTTGTGAGTAGAGTCTCCAAGGATACTCATCTCACTGTTTTGGAATTAGCAATGATAATTCACAAGAGCACAGCTCACTTTTGCATTGTAAATACGACATGAGAAAAACTTGAGATGAGCACTGTTTCATGCTCACGAGGGATGAGCCAGAGCTCAGCTGAAATTATTCATTATTAATTTAGGCCTTAAGGCATAGGCAAACAGTTTGTTTGTTTACTATTTATGTACGTGGACTTCGTCTGTTTATTCTTTGCTACATAGGCAAATGTTTCGAAAACACCGCCAGGTAGTGACTCGTGGCTGACTTCAGTCAGGTTGTTAAATGAAGCATAACGATAAAAATACAATAGTTAATGATTAAATCACCTTCACCAATTCAGCAAAACAGTCACTAAAATTATTTACAGCACGTCCAATGTTGAATGTTTCGATCGGTCCGGTCAGTAGAAAATTGTGGTTCAATCGTCGTTGTATATGCTCCTTCAGGTTGTGAGGCTCCTCGACCTCATCAGGATCAGGATTTCTGTATAGCCCCATTGTAAAGATCTGTTGTGAATAAAAATAAATAATCATCATTCACAATGTAACACGGCTACGTATACGTAACTAGATTCAAATCTTATATTAAATCAATTTATGTATTACTGATAGCATTTGTCCCATGATTAAAATATTTTTTATCCTTTCCACTACAAACAAAACTGAGACTATGAAAATATTCCGAACTCCTAGCCACAATCACTGCTGCTACTTGCCGTCTTCGACGATGTATCTAAGAAGTAATTGAATAAATTAATTTTCTTTCCTTTTTTCATACGATTTATTTCTGATTACGATTATTTTAATCTAGTGTAGTAGTTTTAATATTTGACTCACCCGAAAAATCTTTGACGGTTTCTTCGAAGAACACTCACAGTTGGCAGTGATGACAATCATACACTCATTCTTTCCTAGTTTTGACTTTGTAGGGTTTAGGAGAAACTATTCTATCCACCGATCTTTCTCTTTTAGACTGGCAACTGGATGACTACAACATTGCAGATCAGTATGGATAAAGGATAAAAAAAGAATACAAAAATGTTTACTGTTATTTCTACATTAATCCCGACTAAAAAGCCCATAGCAACCAGTATAGAACCGGGCTGAATGAATAATAAAATGAAACATCCTAGCCCTTATCACCAGTTTTAGAATTAAGTGCTTATTCCAAAGGAGACCGGTATCAAAAGCAGTGTCATGTCCGGAAGTGGGATAAGCGGAATATAACCCACCCGGTTTTTCGGATCGGTGAAAAGTTTGAATTGAATTCTTTGCAAAGACACCACAATGGGGTGCAAGTCAAAAGCACAATTTGTATTTTTTAATTTTGTTTATTTTGATATGTGAAAGAGAGTCACTCAAAGTTTGAAATAAATCGGAAAATATTTAGAGATCGATCAACGTTGCATAATTTGTGTATTCTATCTACTTTATACATTATAATACGGAAGTTATATTTTAAGGTAGCACGTCAAAGCACCTCGGAAAAAACACCTCGGCGTTAAAACAACTCAGTCAAAAACTCAAGCAAGCACTGCAACAAAGTGGCGAAGCATCGAGTTCACAAGTTTTAAGGTTTATGCACACCTTGGTTCCGATGATATAAGCATTAGACCTTGCGCTACGCTCACGCATGAAAAGAAGTTATGAATTTCAACAAAACGAGGGCAGAAATACATCAAACTTTTAAAATATCGTCTTAATTGTATCAAGTATCTGAATCCTGAAGTTATTGTAAAAATACGTTGAGTAGGGAGCCACCCAAATCAATAAATATCTACCTAATAATTTCTTTCAGATTAAATTTAGAAGGATAGGTAAATATGTAATCCAAGGTTTCAGTGTAATTTACACCACTAATATGAAATTTGTTTGTATGTATATATTCATCCTTAAGCATATTTGTAATAGAAGGAATAGGCGATTTGATATATCTGAGGTGTTTGAAAATTTGGAAGTCAAAACGACAATTCCTACCTTTTCTGAATCTAATCTAGTGAACTTGAGCATTATTTATCTTAATTTAATACAAGTAAGAAGGTTTAGACAAAACTGTTTAAAAGCTAATGTTAGTCTAGTAGTAGTATTGTTGACTCAAAGAGCCTCCAATTCTTCAAACTGATTATACGGTGTCATAAATTTACTCATAATAGAGACAACGTCACTCAAGAAAGGTGATTGTTATTGTAGCGATTAATTTTTTAATTAAATTAGGGCCGCATACTGAATTTCCATATTTCAACGTGGCATCTACCTGATGAGCCATTTAAGCCCGAGACTTATTTGTGCACACTTAAATCGAATACAATACAATATTATAAGAATGGGCCAATATATGTACAATAAACATTCAAAGCCTCCTTAGGTAAGAAATCATGCTTTCTTATTCCAAGTAGACCAAAAGGTGTATGAAATGCCTTTACCAGAAAATTTTTTAACATGCAGATCCCATTTCAGGTCACAAGAAATTATGATTCCTAAGGGTTCAGCAGAAGTAACCCACGGTAACTGTCACCATCACTAATAAAATTTGGTAAATCGGGTAAAGAGGTGGGAGGAATTAGTGAGATCTATTTTGAAGTGGAAGAAACCAAGTTTTCACAGTTTTGGATTATTTCACAAAATGCTTCGAGCATTTCTTCTTACTAGGGCATAATTCCACGTTCCTATGAATTATACCTTCAAGTTCTGTACTATTGAATATAGCGTCTAATCATTGTATTATACGGTGTCATACACAACTTCAACCAGTCAGTATTACATTTTAAAGCGTCATAGCATTGCATTCCAGAGATCGGCAATTGAATAGCCGTCCTGTCACGTCTGCCGTCACAGGATTTTTTTTAGGAAAATCAGCCGTCCCGTACCGTCTTTTAAAATACCTCCCGTCCCGTCTGCCGTCAGAGACCCTTTAGGGAATTTAGCCGTCGCCTTCCCGTCACCACCCAGTACCTTCCCATCACACCTAACCTCGCACCATGTTACAAAGCGCCCATTATAAATACACGTGATATTAGTAATGTCAAAGCATAAAACTGAGAAAGATTGATTCTATCAGATTAAGATACACCTCATAGTAGAACTATTTTGATAGTTTTTTTAAATGCAAATGGAACGGATGTAATAATATAAATTAATTTAACAAGATATTTGACCTAGATCAATGACACATCATTCGAATTAATTATACTTTAGCTTTGTTTGGACGCATAGAATAAGAACTCGTCTAGTCTCCGTTCAAGATAGAGCAATACGTTCTCCGTTTGAGCAATGAACATATGGGCCTTTCGGAGCGAGCTATGAGTGTAGCTATTGAGAAGTCTTTCAACTGAATTAGAGGTTGCAGGGATGGCTAGATACTTTTTTGCTAATTGCGAGAGAATTGGGTATTTAGACGAGTGTCTTCTCCAATAAACTAAGGGATTTGAAGACATATCCAGCAATTCGATAGCCGTCCCGTCTGCCGTCTGAGGAATATTTTTAATAAGCCGTCACCCGTCTTTAAAAATAACTAACCATCCCATCCCGTCACGTACGTAAAAACATTAGCCGTATCGTCAAATTTGCTGTCTTCCGTCCCGTCATGGCGGGACGGCGCCGATCTCTGGTGTATTCTAATAGTAGTAGTAGTGGAAATGGAAATGTGAATGAAAGTGGAGATTTAAAGATTCGAAAAAATTTCCAATGTCTCAAAAACCACATGACCCATCCAACTAAATGAACAAGAAGTTCATATTTGCAAGAGAAATAATATGAGATATTTTTTTTTAAATAGGTTTCTAAATATGGCAGGGAAGAAAAAAAAGTAAGTTTGAAGACAGGCCGAGAGGACTATTTTGAATAAATGCGATACTATGAAATATAAAATGTTCGTAGAAATAAAAATACCTTGAAATGCTCAGTAAATAAAAAGTTAATATTTCAATTCCCATTCTCCCCAAAACTTAAATACAAATACCATACCTATTCCAAAATATCTCCCGGCTTGCCTCCAAACTGCCACCCTTGCTGGCCGGACCTGTTTGGAAACCAGCTTACTTTGGAGACCTGGCCTGTTTCCAAAATAACCCTTGTTTGCAGCAATATAACCATACATACCATCAAATGGTTCAATAATCCTATTTTGAAAACTGGCTTATATTTCAGACCGACTTTAGCTAAAAAAAATACTATATTTAAATTAATATTAACACATCCCTGTAGCACATTTATTCACAAATTCCGAGCAACTCAAGTTCTCTCCATTTGATTACTACTTTTAAAAAATGAATAGCCAGTGGACAGGAAACTGGAAACATTGCACAAAACTTACCTACTTCAACAATTCGTATTTCTTCATAAGCTGAACTGATATTTAAATATTTCCAACTTCCGTCGTCAGTAAACAATTATTTATTCACACCACCTATTTTATGCACACCTCCCAGAAATTACATATTTAAAAAATATGATTACTTACCACCAACAAATTGTGTCATGTTATGTCGCCCTCTGCTCATGTCCAAGTGAAACTTTCATTATTGACATAGGTAATAAAAATGCAGTTATGTATTTCCTTTTAACCCCTAAAAATGTACGTGATAATTAGGTTGTAATGAAATCATTTATACATCACAAATGCTTACACTTACAATTGTACAATTACAAAATAGTTCCCTGTATTATCCTATCTAAGAAAAGCAACAGTAGCAGTTGTATACGATAATAACATATTAATACAAGTAGTAATGAAACATCTCAGGAAACGCCTATTGTCTGTTAATTAAATTACGAATTAATGTCTTTACTTTGTTCATATATAATAGAGACCATGTGATTAATTATTTTTGTTCCTGCCTGCATTCGCCACTCGTCAATGGAAATTAATAGCATGGGAATAACTAGTGTAAACAAATAGGAAGAATGGTTCAGAGTCTATGTAATACAATACGCTTATTCAATAAATACATTGTCTGCATGCCTGTGCGTATCGTTCTCAAATAAACTTGTTTCCTCTGTTCTGTATTTAAGCTCTAGCAAACTCAACAAATTTTGCCAACTTGTTTTTTTACTCGTGTGATTATTATTGTTATCTGTATTCTTCCTAGACTGTATTTGATGTATATCTTATTTCTTATATATTATTTCTATATACACTTTTTACACAGTATGTAGCTTAGTACCACTCAATTTTCATCATAGTTCCAATTCAGTAACTAGCCCAGCACCCAAAGAAATTGAAACTCTTGTAAAATTCAGTAGAACGCATAGTATAAGTGCATTATATGATATAACCCTTGATACACAAAATGCATTTTGATTTATGAATTTGACGTCAGTTACACCATAAAGCTGTATGTATGGTGCGTACCAAATAGCCCGTCACGTTTCTTGTTCCGTTTAGATCGTTGTCTCTCGTTAAGCTTCCGTGTTTTGAATTGACCTGCATATTAAAAACACATTTAGTGGTTACTATACATTTTAAGTCTATTTGGCTTGGTCTCAGAAAATATTGAATAATTATTATGTATGTGTGTCTGTAGAACTGTGTTAGCAAACCAATGAAATGCAATGCGGTATTGTGGGATATTAGAACCGGCATAAGCAGGAAGCCAAAGCCACTCACATGATCTATTCACGGACATAATAATTACAACGTGTAATTCAGATTAAACTTTTTTGCTGCAAATGATGTTTGTAATAAAAATGTCAAAAGTGAAGTGGGCAGATGAGTTTTACAAAGGAGAAAGTTATTGCCCAGGCTTCTTATATCCAGAAAATTAGCATTTGTATGAATCAAACATACTGGAATTAATTTTATACTTTTATAGCATATGTCTTTCCCTTGGGTCTTAGAGAGTGACTATACAAAATATAGTTCAGATCGGTCAAATGATATAGCATTAATGCATTCCTATATATATTCTATTTTGATGTACATATAATTCACTATATAGGAAGGGGGTTGCGTGTCCAGATTTTATAGTAGCTCATATTTTCCGCTGGGTAGTAGAGATGTAGTATAGAATAATTCTGAAAAATTTAGTCCAAATCGGTGAAATGAATAAGGAGTTACAGAGGTGC
>JAAXYV010001101.1:0-10183 GCA_036851875.1 Novacerus sp. FZ-2019
GTCCTGAGGGTGCAGTAAATGCTATTCAATTTCTTGTCAGTTCGGCCATTCAATAGTTTAGCTTATCAAAGCAACTGACAATGCATACCAAGGAAAAGCAACCTACAGTGTTAGTTGGATGGGGACTTATTTTTTAGCTTGTGCTGTGTCTGTGTAAGGTTGTATATGTACCCAAGCAAGAACACGCATGTTCGTATCCCGTGGCCTCTCTTGGCTTGGAATTCACGTTATGGAAAAATAATAATATTCTACAGATATGCTATGCGGTGTTGCAGTTCTCTTACAATGCAGAAGACTCGACTGATTTTAGTTAGACGTATTGTAGGTGCATTTCGTCTCGACGTTTGGCTCGGTGTCTCGTACGCATTATGTTATGTTGTTGGCGGCGTATGCACTGTGTATTCAGGATATTATCTGCAGACTAAAAGTAAATCTTTTTTACGCAAATTTTCTTGTTTCGCCTCGCTAGGCTTGCACTTCATGTTCTTGTACAAAGGCAATTGCCGCAGTAGCTGCTGATATGTACTGATGTTGAAAACTATGATTCTATGCAACCTTCGAATCTCTTTACATAGATTTCGTGTTCTGTAATCTTTGGCCTGTGGATTAGATTGCATGTAACTTAAACTTAGTATATATAAGTAAGTCAATGTGAAGAAAAGTTGGATAACAGTTATTTAAGGGTTAAAATGAAACGCATATACAAACAGTGTGTATTTTTACATTATTATTTATAATGCTGATAATAAAAATGATAATGTGATGAATGAAAAGATACCTGCAATGCCTTCCTAATGTTGGAAGGAAGGAGTGCGGATTTGAAGACAATGAATTCAGTTAAAAGAAGGGGAATTGAGGGGCAGGACAGCCGTCTAGTTTGGAATGAGAGATTACATTTGAAGTTACCTATGTAGAAGTGCTGGGGAGGGTTCAGATTCATTCCCTCCAGCTGCACTTCCCCTCCTCATACCTTTTGATATTAATTTAAAATTTTCTAATTCTCCATCTTTTACGGAAGTACTTTTGGATTGAATTTCTCTGTCATCATGGTTTCTCAATTTGTGAACTGTCATTGTACCTATTCCACCATTTATTCGATTAAGTGAGTTGCCTATATAACTCGCTACGAGCAGCTTTATTCCAAACCGGAACAAGGATATTCCGGCAATGTCACCGAATTAGCTCAAATTTGGTGTGATATGTTTTATTTGTAGTGATTGTTTAATATGCAAATTGTATTACTCAGATTCTGCTTGGAAAGTTACACTTGTGTATTTATTTTCATACAACTATGCTGGGAAAAGATTGTAATCCACATGGGAGGTTGTGACTCCCCAAATTGTCAATCTAAGAGATTTTACTGACTCAATTCGTATTCGGGATCATCAATTACGTATATTTCGACAGTTTTAGTGGCATACATAGGACAATGCCAAAGTTCAATATTTATGGCACCAAATTCCATATTGATTTAATGTTAGGTTTATACAGACACTATAGGCTATGCAAGAAAAAAATAATTTTCTAAATTCAGATGAGCCAGATCTAGCTCAAACTTTAAACATAAGGGGGATCTATCTTCCCCAGGGGGTGGGGTGGTCTATTCTCTAGGAATGTGACACGAGTATACCATACCACACATCACATCAAATTTGAGCTAATTTGGTGACAAGACCGAAAATGACTTGGTTTTAAGAAAAGCGATCTATTGCAACCGGTTTTAGGAGTGGCGTATATCAAGGGAATAAGATCGAAATGGACGGGGCGGGAATTGTTTTGATCTAGAATTTGAGCGTTTTGCCTACCCTTTTTCCTTCCAAATGTAGCAGTGGTGTGAAGAATGTTTTTGTTCTTCAATTTTTCAATTGCTCTGTTAGAGTGGAGGGGGAAAAGATCAAAGTTTCAAGGCAGATCTTTGATATAGAGACTGAGATACATTCCTTAGAATTGGGTTAAAAGATGACTAACCAATATGCTGTTAAGATTTAGCTCAAATGTTGAAAGGTCAATAAAATGCCGATTAAGAAGAAAAGTTGTAAACTGATGTATTCATTCGTAGTGTGTAATAGATGTGACCTTGGACAAGATGAATGATGAATCGATTGAAATATTTTGATCCGTGCAGTTGTATTACTTGAGTCCTTAGAGACAGTCATCATAATATAAGTAGATTTAAGTGTATAGTTCTTACTGATTGCAAATTAATTTAAGAGTCACAAGGGCTAGAAATATTCGAAGTTTGGAATAATGAAAGGATTTCAGTTCTTTTGTGTTTTTGGTGTTTTAGCCGTTTTTCTTCCATTCGGTTTGCCTTGCGCCTTTTCCCCAGAAATTGAAGATCACGGGTATTTTCGGTTTTTAAATAATTGATTATTAATAAATATCAAAGTTGGCTCAAAATGGTCTGTGTTTTAAATCTTTTTTATTTAAATTAAGTATTTAAAATGATTTTGGTTCCAGATATTAACTACCTTTTTTGGTAAACCATTTAAAATGGAGAATGAATGAATGGATGAGAATGGCTATATTGTATTTTTCATTTTGTATCTTGATCGTTAGGTACCAAAACCATTTTGCATTTTCTATTATGTCCTTTTGCAAAATGCATTTTGAAGATTAAAATCAATATCAACCTGCATACTGCTTCTGTTAGTTGTGTATACTAAGAAATATCAGTGGTACTGGGGAGTAGTTTTACTCAACTCTAAAATGCGCATCAACTTTTAAAGTAATTGTACATTTTATTTTTGTGAACTATATTTGAACGTGGTTTATTTTTGACAATCAAGTCTTCAGATTCGATAAAACTTTAGAAGTTTTGAATATTTCGTGAATTTTGTTGCCTTAGATTTCTTTAGAACGACTAACTTATTATTCAATGGAAGTTACCACTCACTAATTGTTCAAAACATCAGTGTCGCAGTGGTATTGAATTCATGCTTCAAAATGGTGTTATTGATAATTGTTAGCCTAAAAATTGATTCCTATATACGAAGGCTTTAGCTAAGAATTGCCAACAGTTCAAATGTTCTATCGTTCCACATACTCAAAACAAATTTTGCAGCTTCTTTCAAAATGCAATTGGCTTTTATTGCATTTATCAAAACTCATTTGCTTTTCGTGCATTTTCAAAGCGTTATTTGTATTTCATGAATTTTCAAACTGCATTGTGTATTTCATGAATTTTCAAAATACATTTTGAGTTTAAGAATTTTACAAAATGTATTTTGTATTTTATGAAATTTAAAATGCATTTGAATTTAAATTTTAAATTTTGAATATTTTATCAGCTATTTTTCAATTTGTATTTTGAAAACTCAAAACTAATTGAATTTTAATTTTTTGTTTTCTGTATTTTTCTAACTGTATTTTTTATTTTGTAATTTACGCACTTTTAAAAGTATTTCCCATTTTGTATTTTGACTTTGAGCAGATCATTTTGGTCAGCTATGAAAATGGTGAATTGCATTTCATAAAGTGAAATTGTATTTTTATTACACTAGATCTAAAACTCTTCACTGGCTTAAGACAGGAGAGTATTGCAATCCAGGTTATGCTCCAGATAAAACAGGTCGATGGGTAAACACAGAACCCAATGTAATAAAAATCTGCCCTTTCGGGACTTCCTGCCGAAGTGGTGCTTGCAACTGCAATGACCTTGATGATGGAACACTTATGGCAATGGATGGACGGGGTGGGAGAAACTGTAAACGAATTGCTGGTCAACCTTGCTCTAACGATAACCAGTGTTTTAACGAAGTTAATTGTGTGGAGGGAATTTGTAGATGTGCAGCAACAGCAGATTTTTGTGTCGACAAAAAAATGGTTATTACTATTATGACTTAAAGCTAACAATAACTGTCACTACGGTTTTATAATTTGCTGACTTCCATTGTTTGTAAGCATATATTGTTGCCTTGTAGCTTCTTCATTAACAGGAACTAAAGAAAGGTCTGAATAAAATTGTTGGATGATTTCTTTCTATTGTACCTGTATGAAATCAATTATTACAATAATGTATTTTGGTTTCGATAGTTATTTTCCATTTTCACTTTCTCATACAAATTCATAGTTGTTCTCCCCATGTAGATGCTCATTTTTTACGGTCGAAGGGTTTAAATATAAATGATGTCGAATTCAACAAGAAGAGTTTTACCCTTTTCACATATTACCGGCTGTTCTATTGAAGTAATAACGATGCAATAAATAGAGGTTATGACATAATTTACTACAGTAGGGTCATAAATAGAACGTCCCGCAATTTCGATGGCTCATAACCTTTCATTATAAATTTCATTTGTACCCAAAAAACAGACGATTCTAAAGAAGATTCTTATCAAAGGATTCTAAACCGTTTGAATGTGTCATTTGACTAAATTGACTTTCGTTGTTAAGATCACAATTCCGAAATACAGTGTTAGATAAATGTGTTTAAATTAACGCAAGCAATGAATTCGAATATTGACAGATTCTCTCAATATGTGGACATGTGGGATCATCATCAATGCTTTCTGTAAAACTCTACGTCAAACGACGAATAGAATCAAAAAAAAGACCTGAATAAAAATGGCAAATAAATTTCTGCATCGGAATCAGTAACTTCACATTCCAATTTTGATCATCTAAGTCATTGAAGACCAATTTATTTCTAAAGAGAATTAAAATTGGTAATCACCTCGAAAATTAAATCTATAAGAACTTAACAGAAATCGTTGCTGAAGTGATCTTCACAATACCTTGACTCCAAGGTCAAAGGTGAATCAATTGAAAACACGCAGGATTCAACAAAGTTCCAAAATGTGTAGCCTAGCCTTCCTTTCACTTGTAGAGGAGTATGTATAATCACTGTTTAGCTACTAGTAATAATTATAATCGTAGGGGATATTAGTTAAAAACAAGTTTATTCTTTCACCCTAAAGCTGTTTGTGTCGATTAATTGAATCTTTACTTAATCTGATCTATAATTTGCAATAAGTTTCCGCATGTAAATTAAGAAAAATTACATTGTCAATCGAAGCCGGTATTTCTCAAATGGTAGAAGTTTTTACGTCATTTAAAGTGAACTAAGAAAGAAGTTATCTAACCATGGATATATCTGCTGAAAAAATGTAGTGTCTGGAAACTTTCACTATTTTTAAAATCTTATTTTTAAATCGAAGGATGTATTATTTGTGGTTCTACAATAAATTACCGCATGAAATGCTAGAATTATTCATCCATTTAGTTGATAGGGATTGAGTCCTCACTAAATAAAATAACTTATTTTATTTAGTAAATAAAACTCAACTCGTAGTTATTTAAATGCACAGTTTGTTTTAACAATGACTGCTCGGAACAATTGGGAATAAAAATGAAACTACACATTTTATGTGTCGACCAAGTAAATATATGCCAGAGAAATAAAAGGTATGCTATTTGGTCTCTCAAGGTTTTTTATCCTCTCTCTTGTCCGTCTTTATTCATAATTGCCCGTTTCTTCCAAGAGAAGTTGTTCTTAAGTTTTGATGATACATGGCAAACATTACATACTAAATAAGCAGATATGGGTCTTGATGCAAGTTACACAAATACAATCAAACTGAATGCAGATTAATTTACATTTTGATAGGACGGCGCGAACAGTGACAAATTATTTATGACGATGTACCTATACCCACAGTTAGTTTACTAGTCTGTAAGACTTTAAAATGTATACTGATAAAGGTTTAAAAAAAGTAAAACAGATTTACAGAAATGCTTCACCTTCAAGTTCAACACGAATTTGGATTTTCTGGTGTCCTTCACCAAACCAACACTCTGACTAGAAAGGAATAAAAATAGTCTTATAAATTGATCTGACATATTATTGACTATTCTGTCATATTTCAACCCAGCCTCAATCATTTATGGGATAATGTAAAAGCCACCAGTCAGTTGAACAGTTCCTATATAATTTGCTAAGGTATATAAACTGCTAAATTCTTATATACAGGGTGGTCAATAATCTTTGCCTCTCCCCTGCTGCCCAGTCTGGGGCGAGTCAGAGAAAATAGATATGGGTCCTTTCTTTATCTGTATTTCATGGGGATGAGTTGTCTAATTGTCTATAACCAAATAATAGATCGGGTAGAGAATTCTTTATTAGTCATACTATTTACTTCTAGTTATTACTAACTCTTCCCAGAATTGGCTTTCCGTGTGTGAAGTTAGCGGTACGCAGCCAAAATTATAAAATCTGTCTTTAAAAAAAAATCACCACTCACAACACAACTGAACCAAGTGACCTAACGGTCTGAAAATTTTACACCACGCAATTTAATGTGTGCAGGAAGTCTATGACAATTTTCATGCACATTGAACCAGCTTTGTTCACTCGTGTACTTGACTTAAATACATAAGTCTTCAAAGGACATGGCAGGCATAGTAAGATGGGCAAATCACTTTCGATCTGAATTGCCTGCAAATTGGTATACATATTGATCTTGACTTCCTGAACAATTTTTGTTTTACCCTTAGAAAGGTTCTTTAAGCGGTTTGTCAGATTTTTCCACAACCAAGCTTTTTAGAGTGACTTCAATTATGCTCAGGAGGTCAAGATGAATGTGCATAACAATTTGAAGACAAATCGCCTGCAAATTGGTATGCAAAGCAAATGTGGATTGAGTAGCTTAAACGTTGCTTAAGAGGTAAAGATCTATCTGTGTACTAAATCGCAAGCAATAAGGAAGTAAATGATCTGTCAGTACTTTGCTACCTGCTGTTCAAAGACGTCACTTAATGACTGAACTGAACACATATTCCCAAAACATTTTTAATGACACATTAATGTGAATTTGGTGAGATTGGAATAGTTCATTCTCCACGAAACTTGGCTTAGGTTTTCTGCAGGAATTGTATTACACTGTGTAAAATTTCAGGGTGGAGTAAAAAAAAATGTTGACGACCCTGTATATAGAGACTGAACTGAACTCCTTTTTACATGTTAATTCTATATTCCATTATGTGTTGGAAAGTGTTTGCTATGCGTTGCGAATATTTATCAAAAGAACTTTAGAAATTGTTAGTATCTATAATGGATTAGTTTGCATTTGTATTTGAAGTTGCTCAAAAGCTCCTTGAATACACGGGAAACGCTTTGTCCTCGTATGGAGTTCAAACTGTATAGATTTTATCGATCACTTCTACTGGCTTTTACTGCATTATATCAATTTTTCAGATTCTTTCCTTGTTGGAAATCAGTGACAATACATATTGGGTGAACTCGTGGATATTGTAATATTGTTATTTAGCTGACTACGATGCAAGATAATTTTATCTAGGTATTTAGTTCTATTTATTGTATTACCTAATGCAAGTCTATCTCTCTATAAAACTATATTAGTTATGATATACGGGGGGAGATAATTCTTTAATTTTGTCACAGAATGAAGAATCAAAGCTGGAACTAAAAACTAAACCAAGGAGGAGGAGAAAATATACAGTGTTTTTTATATTTGAAGTTCAAATTTACCTTCTGTTTTGCAATTCTATTGAAGAAATTTAGTCAACACTCTGACTAAAACGTGAAAATAGACAATTAGATGGAAGTATAGCCAATTAAATGGAAGACGTTTTGATAGCTGTAAATTTATTTCTTTTTGTTCTCATTAGCACATTTATTTATTGTGGTTTTCGGAGAATATACACACACCTTTGTAATTCATGCTGCCAACCAAAACCAAACTGTGAGACTGTGGAATATAGAAATACTTTGGCAGTTTCTGGAGAGGATCTAATCGAGAGAAGAATTGAGACTCAAGATTCGGATTCCATTAAAATTGAGTCAATCATTGCCACTGATAGAGTTAATTCAATATCAACAAATGACATTGAAAAAATCAACCCGCACAAAGAAATCTGTAGAGAGCGAAATCCTCATTCAAGTTCTGAGGTACAGGATTTCGAAGGTTATTCAGAGGAAATCCTGCTAATCATTGCTGTCGACGCAACACCGTCATTGACCGGGGGATATTGCATTCAAAGCAATGCAAATCATTGTCAGTATTATTCATTACCAATTAACTTTCTTCCCTGGAAACTTCATAATTTGAGCAGAAAAGGGAATTCGTCAGAGTTTGAAATGAAGAATTTAATGTTTTCCTTGTTACTGTGGGAAGAATTAATTGTGAGTTACCAAAGATTGCAGCTGTACACTGATAACTGGGCAGTGAATATAGGAACAAACAAGTACGGAGCTAGAATTCGCAATTTCATCCAGCACTTGCAATTATGCAGAAATGTGGCTATTCTGAACAAGCAAGGAAATATTCATGTAAATAGCAAGAAGAATAGATGTGATTTTCTTAATTTCATCCTGCCAGCGGATCATCTGTCCAGAGGAAAAATGTCTCGTTTTAAAGAAAGTATTTCTGAGTTTCATACACAAGTAGAAAGTTTTGAGGGAGCATTTTTAACGCAGGTATACGAAGCGACTTCAAGTAAATGTCTTTAAAAACTTTTCAAAGAATTTTGTTCAAAACGGAATTAAAATAATTTTTCTTCTTATATGGAGCTATCGACCAAGAGAATGAGCACAAAGAAGTCTTGGGGCATAAAGAATGGGCTAGTTCCTTCCAAATTCTTCTACTTATTTCTGGATCAAGCAAGATCAATTTTTTTATTTCTTGTACTTGCACAGATGACAATAATATAAAATTGTAGTTTTTTTTATTTACAGGTGGACAAAAGAATCCTTTATTGGACGAAAAATAAATGTTCGAATTGTGGATTTACCATTCCAGTAACTCCGTCTTTGAAACCATAAAAAATTGCAACTATCTAGCTTATGCGAAGCTAATAAAATACTATTAAACGCATTGTTGATGTTCTTGAAATTTATTCAATTTCGAAAGAGTTTGTTAAATACTAAAGCTTGTTTGCACGTGTCAGAGTAATGTTTTCAAATGAGTAACAAGACATCGTATAAATGAATTCTTGTAGTTTGTTTTAAGTTAGTAGGTATTCATTGTTCATTTTACAAGTTGAATGAATTTATTAACCAAATAATTTTTCCATTAACATGTTTAGGCACGAATGAGTTTCAGTTTCAGTTTATTTGGCTATTTATTATATTCTTTTAATATATTTGTCAATCTGTACACAATATAAACATTATTGCACTTTATTCAGAATAAATTATAATATACAAACAACTACACAATATAAAACATCAATTAAGGACAAGGTCGTACGCAGGATTTTGTTCGGGAGGGGCTTTTAGTAAAAATGTGGCAATATCTAGTACTTGTCTTTAAAAAATTTGAATCTTGCCTAATGCTTAAATGAAATAAAATTTAAACGCCGAAATTAACCTTCGTGGGATCCGCTCTTTCTGCCGACGTTCTGGGTCGTCACATTTACGTTACATTTGTAATTGTAACAAGGTCGTAAATCGGATTATTTTTACAAATACCATACAATCTCATTATAATTGTCGTGGACAATTCCAATATTGTTCTGAGCAATTCTTAAATTATCTACGACAACTCCAAAACTATCCTCGGCAATTCTAAGATTGTCTTGGACAATTCCAACATTGTCTTGGACAATTCTAGCACTGTCTTGGACAATTCTAGCACTGTCGTAGACAATTGTAAAAGTTCCATGGACAAAAGTCAGAACTGTCCTGGACGAATATAGGATTATCCTGCACAAATTTGGAATGGTCTTGGAAACCGTTTGTATTGCTCTGGGCACCCTTTGAATTGTCCCGGACAAGTTTGGAATTGTTCTGGAGACCCTTTGTATTGTCCCGGACAAATTTGGACTTGTGCTGGGAACCATTTTTATTGTCCCGGACGAGCTTGGAATTGTCCTGGACATGTTTGGAATTGCTCCAGACATGTTTGGAATTGTTCTGGAGAAGTTTGAATTAGTCCGGACAAATTTAAAATGTCTTGTATAAGTTTACAATTATACTGGATAATAGTTTAATTATCCTGGATAAGTTAACAATCTTTCCCAACAAATTTGAAATTGTGCTGGACAAGTTTGTTATTGTGCTGGATAACTTTAGAATTATCCTGGACAAGCGCACTGATGTTTGTTTATATTGATACAGAGCATAAGCCTGAAGCTATCTATGCCTTACAGTTGGCAGGAATACTTTGCCCATATTTTTCATTCGGGTCTTGGTTGAGTTTTGTGTTTCCCACTTTGGGCGCTT
>JAAXYV010001103.1:0-10180 GCA_036851875.1 Novacerus sp. FZ-2019
TATAGCTAAATAAAAACAAGTACGTGTGCATTTGAGTCAAAAATAATTAACTTTTACTGTATTTTTTTTTGTATTTTGTGGGAGTGACTATCCGCCTATAGTTAGAGCAGAAGTCACCTGCGCAGGCCAGAGGCCTATTGCAGATAACTTTTACTGTATATGAGCCAGAAAAATAATAATTTATTGTAAGCACATTAATTAGTCATAACATAATATATTATAATTATTTGGTCTTTGTATCTTGTTTCAGGATATTTGCTTTCTGACAAACTATGTTCCTTTTTGAGCTCATTCAGAATATTTAACAATAACACTATTATGTGTAACAAACTAGGAATAGTTCTTTGATTTCAACGAACATTAGTTTGGATTGATAAGCTGTTAGCTCAGATCTGGCTTTAATAAGGACGTGTACTTGTGAAACAATTGTGTAATTGAATAAGCAATCCATTAGACAGTTCCATTAATTTCCACAGAGTGACGGATGGCCCTTGATCCCGGGTAGTTATTATTTTATTCGAATAGTTAATTTTGTCTAATTTTTGTGAGTAAATTTAAACATTAAAATAATTGCCAGTGTAATTGTTATCCTCTGAATTCAGAAATAGCATTAACATAGTCTGAATTCTTTTTCTTACTTTTTGAATGAGGTGTTGGTGGCCACTGTCTGTGATTTAGTTCAGGAGGAGTAGATACCCGTGTCACTAGTTTATGTAAAACTACTACGTAAACTCATACGCATCAAAAATAAACCACATAAGTAAACTTTGTCTCAATATTGCTGTAACATAATCAAATTGTGTTCGTGACTTTCAAAAATTATTGTACAGGGTATATATAGTCAATAACCTCGGTCTCGACTATTTGCTTGTGTTTATTTATTAATAATATATATATATTTTTGGTTTACTGTTGAATAAACCGCATGTGTTCTGATGAAGCGAGAGCTCATTAATTCTGCGAAAATATGTAACGGAGCTTACAGCAATCAACGCATAATTCATTATTACGGCTTTGGACAAACATCATTCGTAATTGTCTCATATGATATTACTGAATTTGTGAATATGAAACATTACTGAAAAATTGATTAATTAATGTAGCCAAGCTATATTGACTTCCTATAGATATTGTTCTCCCGATATCTTGAATCTAAAGAGAATAAATCAATATTATAATCCATTAGTCGAATCGAATATGAACGTTCTTTAAGAGGGGATTGTAAAAGGATTTATTGTGTCACATGTGGACGTTGTAACGTTTGACCCACAAGTGCATTATTTTGAGTCAGGGTTAGGCTCATACTTCTATAGATAGGTGAAATTGCAATTGTAATAGCTTTATTGTTAATAACATCAAATTGGACAAAAGAGACAATCTTATTTCGTGAAACGGTATCTTTGTTTGCAGTTTTTGTATTGTCTATGTTTTTCAGATACTACCCACTGAACTGGGCAAACCCTGAACCTGAAATACCTAGAAGAAAATATCTGGTGGGTAAAACCGGGCTAAACTGAACGCTGGAATTTTGTTAACTTTTCCAGAACGATAGCATCTCAAACTTATATCAGACTATGGCCATAATCATACTTATTTCATTTTTCACAACTAGTACAATTTGTTACATTTTTTCAATTTTTGTGCCCAAAATACTATCTTTTTTTATAACCTTCTATTCCAAGCGATTTTCCTCAGCTTTTCTCTTCTGATAGCTGGTGTAAAAACCAATTTTTTTAGGTTTTAACCCTTTCAAAAGCGGATCGGTTTTCTCCGCATGTATGCTGGTGGAGGGTCATGAGAGGATTTGGAAAACATTATTTCGCCTAAACCGAGAACAATAATATTTCAACCATTCTACTAAAAACCCTCACTGGTCACTGACTCTAATTACAGCATTTGAGGTTTTCTTTCTATACATTGCATGGAAACAATATTTTGGAAGCATTATAGCATGCAAAACAGGTATATGTGATGATGTATATGAAGTGATTCGTTTTGTCTGAATTTTTCAGATATTACTTACTGGGCTGGGAGAACTGAAAATCCCTGGGTGGGTAAAACCAGGTAAAAATGAATGCTGAAATTCTTTATCAACTTCTCTACACCAAAAATATCGCCTTACCTACATCAGACCATGACCACAACCATACGTATTTCATTTTTTACAACTAGTACGATTTAAGTTATAATCTTGAAATTTTTTAGCCCAAAAATCATTTTTTAATAATATTATACATGAGCGATTTTCTTCAGTTCCGCCCCCATGAAAGTTACGGAAAAACCTCATTTTCCGGTTTTAACCACTTGTAAAACCCACTGGTTTTTCATGCCGAGACACTAAGTATATGATTAATATATGCGTTTATTATAATAATTAAGTAGGTCCTCAAGTACAAATTATTACATAATCGGACAGATCATCTAATAGTCGAATTCCAATTTAATTTTATTTAATATGATACTTCGTTCACAATATAATTTTTTCTCCTAAGAGTAAAAAAGGTCGATAAAACTAAAATTAATAGCCGCACCACAACCTTAGAAAGCTGAATTAAACCCCATTGCGGTGGAACAAGTCTCAAAGGTCATTGAAACTCAAGTGTACCCACAATATGTGTACAATATACCTGACAATAAAGATAAAATTTCGTTTAAAATTAAGCTTGTCAAATCAAGTCAAATTGTCAGAAGAATAAAGTAGCAACTACCAAGAAGTTATAGATCATTTAAGAGTCATCTTCCATGAAACAGTGCTACCACTGATTTCAAATCCGAATAAATGCGGGCAAAGAACCCGACACGTCACCTTGCATCGTCAAGTCAGTTTCCCCGATGGAAGAAATAGACAGCACAAGGTAGCTTGAATTCAAGCAAAGCAATGCAATCCGTCACGAACAGTTAGTTGTACAATTATTCTACATTCGATATTCGTATTGGTGTTGTAATTTTTGCCTCACGTAAGACGACTATCACACTTACATTGCGGTCAAGCGGAAACCGCCCAAATTTTGGTGCAAAACTGCAATACGGCAAGCTGGTTTACGTTGTGCTTCCTGCATCAGTTAGTTCAAAGTCTTACAAAATTGGAATTTATTCAATATTCGTTACTAGTCAGTAAACAGTAATTGCAGTGGAGGTTTTTGACCGGCTGGTTTGATTTGATCCTTTTGTTAAGTAGTATTATTGGTGTTTGTGTGTCAGTAGTCAGTTGGTGTGACTGCTACAACGATTTCCAACTAGTCATCGTCATTCATCATTTGATACTTTCAAAAATCATTAACACCGAAACCCTTGCAACTTAAAAAGTATTTGGATGTGGATTTGTTGATGCAGTCTAAAGAATTGGCACCTGGCTGAATGAGACGCTTTGGACAGGAAGCTAGTCACTCTTGACTCTCAACCTATTAGTTCTTTCGAATGTGTTAAACTTCGTATCAAATTATTAGGTATTTTTAAGTTGCGAGAATTTGCTCCGATTTGTTTACCTTTTTTTTTAATCTTATCCCATACCTAATAAATCCTACCCATGACCTAACCTATACACATTAGTTTTTTGGTTTACAAATACAATACAAAGTCGAACTGAAATAATAATGAAACGCACAAGTGTCCGATGGTTGTCGACAGGTGGAATGGGGAAATGGGATGTGTCCTGTGCAATCTTTTGGTCAGCAGTTTGGTTGACCCTCCTGACCACTCTGTCTAGTGTGTCCTCTGTAGAGTTGACTTTTGAACTCCCTGACAATGCCAAAGAGTGCTTCTTCGAAAATATTGAAAAGGGTGTCCAGACTACATTTGAATTTCAGGTACTATTATAGTATTTCATCATGTATTGTATGAGCATCGACTCTACTTGTACCATCAACTGTACTAGTGAATCCTTTGCTGAAGAGAAGTAAAATCATTTAATTATATTTTGTTTCTGATGGCATTTTCACAGGTTGTAACGGGCGGTCATTACGATGTAGACGTAAGCATAGAAGCTCCAAACAAACAGATAATTTACAAAGAGGTCAAAAAACAATATGACACTTTCGTATGGGTTCCGGATGTTTCTGGAGTGTTCACGATTTGCTTCTCGAACGAATTCTCCACCTTTTCTCATAAGCTTATTTATATGGACCTTCAAGTTGGTGATGAGCCTCCTTTGCCCGGAGTAGGTGAACACATAACAGCCATGACTCAGGTACATAATACAACAAGAAGCAAATGATGATTTGTTTTCCTTACTGAGCTTCGAGCTAAATGGGAATCCTAATGTATTATTCATTGAATCTAAATGTTGTGAACAAAATCAAGGCCATTATTGCACGTAGGTTTCATATACTTTCAATAATGGTTTGGTTTGGGGCATAATTGTCACTGTTGTAAACTAATATTATATATGAACTGATATTTTATTAACAGTTAGAGTCATCAGCTCAGACCATTCATGAGAATTTAAATAGTATGATTGACTACCAGACTCATCACCGATTGCGTGAAGCACAAGGAAGAAAACGAGCGGAAGATCTCAACGAAAGGTACAATTTTTCTTTTCAAATGACACTTAAAATGAAGTACCTAGTTTCTGCAAACATATTAGCGTATGGAGTTTAGAAATGATGTTATTCAGCGGTGTACCGTAGATCTTGGTATATTTTTGTTCTCCTGTACGTGATAAGCATAAATGTAAAAAATCAAATACTGCAATTATCAATTTCAATTAGTATAATTTATTTGATCGATCGTAACAAAACCTTCCACTGCATGAAGCTAAAATACTTTATAAGGATTATTTTGGAATGTATTTGTGCTTTCTGTTATTTTTTATTTATCTTATTTGTAGAGGCAAAACGTTTAGTTGTTAATTGTGCTGGATGACTCGTGTAGTAATGATTAACGGATGTAAAATGTTTTTTTTCAGGGTCATGTTGTGGTCGGTGTTTGAAACGTTAGCCGTCCTTGTGATCGCCGTGGGTCAAGTGCTAATCCTTCGAAACTTCTTTTCGGAGAAAAGACCGTCAGAAATGCGGAACCCATTGTTTGCTAAGTGATGACTGCATCAACTTTAGACAGTTGTTTAATTTTCAGACTAACTAATTTGTGCATAGTGAGAAACCAAATATTGAACGTATGACTCCAAACAGTACCATCAATTGAAAACAAACAAAGTTCCGATTCCGGTTTTGATTCAACGTTTAACATTGTTGCGTGTCAACTAATCGGGCTTTATATATCGGATTCAGAATGAGGATGAATGTTGAATGTGAAAATGTTGTAGTGAAAGTCAAAGTGTAAAATTATTTCTTGTGACTTAATTATTGTGGTTTCGTTCAAAAACAAGGGTAAAGTTGTAACTTTACTCTTACATATATATAAGACAAAATTTCTAATCAGCTAGAATTCTTCTGTTAGATTCCGTTTCCCTTTCGCTGTATGCCGATTTGTCTGCAAGTCCTTATTGTATGTGTTGCTTCCACGGAACATACTATTAAATTCAGAATTGTTTTGAAGTAAAATAGTTAGATTTGGGATGCTGTTGTCCTTCCTTACCTTATTTAATTTGCATCTTGTAACTACAATCATCGGACTCACTGGAAAAATATGTTTTTTGGCTATTACCAGTGAAAACTTAACTGCAACTGAATCTCAGCGGTACGGGCAACAATATCTCGTCGCCAGTTGTAACACGTATTATTATTTTTATTACTGATTAAAAATTTCCGATGTTATTCATTTTAAGTCCAAACCAATTAGATTTTAAACTTGCATGAAAATTAATGTTACCGGTGTGACTAATGAATGAACCATAATCAGGCCATGACACAGGTCGAACAAGTGTGTAAACATATTACCTAATTAATGAGTTCATATTTGTAGTAACACGTAAGGTTTCTCTTTGATAGTAAACACCCCACAACCGTGTTGTATCAGTTTCTTATCCAGTTAATTAGAATTGACAAATGGTTTATATTTCAGTTCCAGTTCCCTGGAACTGGCATATTATGCTCCGTCTAGGAACTAGAACGACACTGGGACTCACAAATGAATAAAAACTTTGAATACTAACTGAAATTCAATTCAGTTCCTTAACAGTTCCAGTTCCAAATTAATTTTCTGCTGTAATTCAACCGTAGCCCAAATAATTCTGCATGACACAATCTACAACATTAAGTTGTGGGTAGGAAAAACTGTATAATAACGAAGGAACACATGGAACTTTTTTAGTACTTAATTACAATTCACCTTCTAGGATCTTGAACTCAGGAAATGATAGAAACTGAAATAGAATTGAAACTAACTGAAATGTAGATAATAATTGTGATGGAACTTGAATAGTAACTAATTTAAAATATTAAAAACAAAATTTGGAACTGGAACCAACTGAGTAAAAAATAATGGAACTTTAATAAAATTTTACTGAATGATAATTCGAAAATAAGTATTCACAAATGATAACGGTTTCATTACTAGCTCATTGAAGAGAACAAGAGAATGGTCTCTACCCAAAACACATCCGATCCAAAACATTTAAATATTCAGTGGTTGTTATTGTGCTTTACTTACACTCTACATCCTGTTATCTGTGTTGCCGCGAACAAAATCATTCCAAATAAACCTATTTCATTTCAATATTTCATAAAAAGGTTGACGTTAACGACATTTGAAATAACCCCGGTGCCATATATTAATTAGTTTGTTGGAACCAAAATTAGACCATGATGGTCAGAACTCGAAATTGATATTCTGACATACAACATCTGATATATTTACAACTACAGCTTTATTACATCCTTTTATTGTTCTCCATAACTCGATTGTCTGGCGAAAACTGCTACGCTTTTCAAAATAGAATTAATATTGCGAATTATCTAATATTATGTTATCAGGAACGGTTAATTCGTATTGCCTAATCAGCTTTTTCATTGCATTCTCAACACTTCCTGTTGTTGTTTCGATGCTTTGCAATGTGATAGTAATTGAAGTTCCTTTACTTTCTAGTTTACAATGCTTCCCAAATTGCGATTATGCAGTTTGAGACTGGTTTTTTTTACCTGTCCCAGACTCATGATTCTTATAGAAAAGGCGTAAGCTTTTAGTTCTGTCAAAATCTGTTCACGCACTGGTAATCGCGTAAAATAAATTGCAGGTATTTAGAAAGCATTTGCTCAGGGCTGGCAAGTCACAATGAAAATTGTAACTTAAGTACTTTAAAATATTTCCAGTTACATATTGCATTTAGAATTTTTCAAATCACAGTTTCAATCATTTTAAGT
Organism: Novacerus sp. FZ-2019; assembly: GCA_036851875.1. NCBI lineage: Eukaryota > Metazoa > Arthropoda > Collembola > Entomobryomorpha > Tomoceridae > Novacerus > Novacerus sp. FZ-2019. The sequence goes on from JAAXYV010001103.1 coordinate 7,260, forward strand.
TACGGATTACGTACATAGTTAAATTACAATAAAGGTACAATTTACTTTTCGAATATTAGGACATCATATTTTAAATTAAATGTATATTTTGTCGACCGTGGAAGCATCTCACTATCAGTGATATTATGCATGTATTACTATCCGTCTTTTCAATGTAATGGCATAAACGATTAGATATCTTAAATATTTCATTTTAATGTAATTTGACATCTTGTTTGAATACGAATTAGCGCCTCTATACACGGATGACACTTGACCTATTGACCTCACTCAAATATTTCCTTGTATGTAAAGGTGCTAGTATCCATTGTGCATCTGCAATTTTATTCTGTCGAAAGTTGGGTCGGAGTTGAGAAAGTGGGCTGGTTTAAAAAATTTCCAAGTTTTTTTTTGAGAAAAGTGGTTTCTTTACGACCCCCCCCCCCCAAACAAAGGCGGGGTTCGACTCCTATCATTGTGGCCATTTTTTGTACTGCAAGGGTCACCTGCGGACGTCATGTGACCTTAAGGTCAAGGGTCAAACATTCAATTTGCGTGAATTTGAAGAAAACTCCCGCCTATCTTATGTAAGTCGATCACATGAGTACGAATGTGACGTCAATTTTAACAAATGGATTACTGGTCATTCAGGTCAAAGGTCAAATTAATGTTTATTGATTGTTAATCTTAAAGAAGTTTGCAGGCCTATGTAAATCAACCCCCTGAGTAGGAATATGATGTCCATTTGAACGAATGGATTACGGGTCATTCAGGTCAAGTTACTGTTTATTCTTTGTTTCTTAAAAAAGTTTGCAGGCCTACGTATATCGATCTCCTGAGTACGAATATGACGTCCATTTTAACAAATGGATTACGAGTTATTCAGGTCAAAGGTCAAACTAATGTTTAGTGATTGTTAATCTTAACGAAGTTATTAGACCTATGTAAATCGATCCCCTCAGTACGAATATGATGCCCATTTTGACAAGTGGATCACGTGTCATAGAGGTTTAAGGTCACATATTTACATTTGTCTTCTAAGATTAAAATACCGTACATGCCTATGCAAATCGACCCCCTGAGTACGAATATGACGTCCATTTTGACAAATTGATTCCGGACCAATCTTGTCAGAGTTAAATTTGTTACAGATTGCCTGTAAAGCTCAAAATACCGTGCAGTTCTAAGACTATTTACTATCTGAGTACGCATATGTCATACGAAAATTTGGTATTTAATTTTGTCTGTTTTTATTGTTGAATTGTTCTAATGAGTTCTTGTGATTTAGACGTTGTTCTAGATTGCTGATTGCTTTGTGTTGACCGCCTCTAATTTGTTGTGGGATTGTGTGCTGGAACACATTCTGTGCAGTGGCAATCTTCGCTCTTGATACCATTTATATTCGGGCCTGGGTACACTTTAATAATACTATTTACTAAATGTACAAATTTGTGACCATGGGTTCTAATTGATCTTAAGTGAATATGGCGGTACTCACACTGTCCAATGTACCCCTGCAGCATGAGTTTTGTTGTGCACGTTCTTATGTATAGCTTTTAACATCAAGGTTCAATCAGTCGGGACGAAGAGACAGCTGTAACTTCTGTTTTTGAGGTGGGACAAAGCAGGTTCATTGTCCCCACTGCTGTGCTATAATGCGGAGAAAACCTGAAACAGGAAGCTAGGTTTATGATGGATTTGTCACGCTTGCGGTGGCCTTAAAGTTTCACCGTTGCAAAAGACGTTTTAAAAAAAATATAAGCTCTCCGTTGAAAGCGTGCTTTTACTTATGTGCATGTGGTATTTCAGAATTCCTGTCTCTATGGCCAAATTTCATGCTGTTGTGGCTCAAGTAACGGCTATTGATTTTTATAGTTTTTTAGTATACGGTGTGTTCGTGGATCATTATGGTGAACAGATTGGTGGACCCGATAATATTGTAGAAATTGGCGAGTCATACCTTTTCAAAAGAAAATACTATCGAGGACGCATTTTAAAAAGAAAGTTGTGGATATTTGCTGAAATAAGCAGACTGAACAGAAAACGATTTGTACAGCTAGACCCCAACCGTGAAGGAGACACGCTTTGGCCGATCATACAACGTAAGATTCAGCAGGGAACGTTTATTATGACAGACGGAAACGTTACCTATCGTGGCGTTGATATTATGGGCTTTAAAGGGCATGCGGTAGTAATTCACAAAATCACAAAGTCACAGGCGAGGCATAGTAATGAGGTTGAAAGCCGGTATCGTATCATCACTGATGTAGATCACAAGGGAAACTGTTCAGTTCAGTCAGACTGCTGGCTACTACAGAGAAGCTAAGGGTAAGGGGTTTGCTCAAAACACTGCACGGAATGGTAGTATGAGTTAGTGAAAACCTTTAAATAATTTACAGCCTATCAGCTATTTTTATTTAAGATACAAAACAAGCAATCGCGTCTACAGAAGCTGGCCCACATTCCGTCCCGGGTTTAAGTGGTTATAGCCGGATCTCGCTGCTACTCCCACGCTAGGCTTAACATAGGGTATAACGATAGTATAGTTAGAAAAATAGAGCAGTATGTGTTTCCGTATGATATCGACTGTTGATACTAATCCGAGGAACCATTTAGCAGGTATGAGCAAAACATATATCCTGGCAGGCAATTCTATGATATCCTGCAGCGAGCATCATAAATGACTTAGTTGCGACTAGGTTTAATTAGATAAGATGACTGTGCATTCCTAAGCTATGCACGCGAAACCCCATGGTGTATGGGTTCAGGGATATTTGCTTCCAAGCATTCAATATCGAAATTTTTCATCCAGTCCTCCCCAAGAGCTGCTGAGAATTGAAAGCTAAAGTAGAATAGAGAAAGGGATACTTCCCGATTGTCATAAGTACAATCGGGATTGGATAGCAGTTTTCTGTAGGCTTCGAGCTTAGTTGGTAATTTTT
>JAAXYV010001104.1:0-10180 GCA_036851875.1 Novacerus sp. FZ-2019
TACGCACAGGTTATACTCACACTATTATACAAGTTTAAACAGAAAGGATAAATGGTCTGTAAGTACTGTAAAGTTTGCCTTTCCAATGTACAATGCAGATATACTACCTATGTGTCTGAAGAGTATAGAATAGATAGACTACCTATATATATATAGATAGACTGTGTGCACTGGAGACAGTGGAAACGAAGGCTGTGATAGGATGGGATAGGATGGATGAGTTCATGGTGGAAGAGTACCAAGCAGAAACAGAACCAAGACTGATGTGAAACTACATACCAGGGAAGCGAACCCAACTGAATTCATCCAAACAGAATACTGACAGAGTGCTATAAAAGAAAAAAAAATATCTGCTCCAACAAAACTATGTATATATATATGGGCTTACTCATTCACTTACACTACATTCAACATTACTAAAATGTGATCGAAATACATGAAATTCTCGATCTCGTCTAGTGTCTTGGTTTATGGTATCGTATGGTATGGTATCGCATTCAGCTCAGAACATGCAGTCCAGTTAGTAAAAGCCAGGCCACACTGTATGTGTGTACACAACAATATACATTTTCACATTGTGGTCCTTCAAATTTCGTCGTCGGTTTGTTGGTTTTACGTACTTTAGGGTTGTGATGGATGATAACATGTTCGCTAAGAAGTTTACCTACGTAGGACCTAGGTGGGTATATACTTTATTTTATATCCCTTTCCTCCAGAGGAGGGAAGAGATACATTACCATTGCACTTTGGTAAAAGTAACACGGAAAACAACTTAGTTCCAAGTAGCCCCAAAAAATAAAAAAGATGAAAACCAAAAATCATTTAAAACCGATAATTATCTTAAATGGCGTGTTGCATATATGTGTGAATTTTCATTAAAATTGCATAGAAACTAACATGAGCTTCAAACAATTATCAAACATTTTTTTTTGGTCTCATGTGCAATAATGAGAAATTTTGATTCCTACATTAAACATTTCGAAGCTCATCCCAACGTTAAAATTAGCAGAATATTTAGCAGCAGAATCCTTTTCAAAACTGTGAATAAACCTTTGAAAACAGAGATCAAACTTGACTCTCCCAATTGATAGGCTTAAGTTATATACAGTTTTCACTGAAATTTGAGAATAAATAGGAAAAGCCTCCGGTGTACTAAACGATGTCTTAAATAATTCTTGCTCATTTTTAAAGCAATTGCAAAAAACCTTCATTTCTTTTAGATAAAAATGCTCATCAGTGATTCCAATTTTTTTTATATTTGATATTTGATACCTCCTCCATGGAAGGGAGTGAAATCAAATAAATTAAAAATCCGAATTATACACATATATACAGTATAATATATCAGTATATCAAGGACCAAAAATTTTTAATAAAAGCTTGTAAAGCTTTCATGTCAAAGTCATGTAAAGCTTTTTTTTTTAAACTTTTTTTTGGGGCTACTTGGAATTAAGTTCCCTTTTCGAGTTACTTTTACCGTGGTGCAATACATTGCCATGGAGTTTCTACTTCTCTTCTCTTGGAAGACTTCTAGCCCTAAAGAGACACTGTCCACAGAAGTAGGAAATATACATAAACAACACAGAGAAATCATCGCAAAAAGGACAACTGTATGTAAAGAAATTTGTAAAAACCAATGCAACATCATGCCCCAAAAGGACAGCCAAGAAAGGAATAGGTAAGTACTTGTTTATAAACCTACACCGACCGACTACATATATACCTACTACCTCCACTACAGGTATATTATAGGTAGGTAGTTGGAGGCACGTACGTACGTACGTACGGTACTAGGTACTACATAAAGAAAGTGACAGCTACATATGTTTATATATATTATTTATACACTCCCTGTGCTTCTTGCTCTGCTCTATTTTTAAAGGAAGAGTTTTCAAAGTAGAATACTAAAGTACATAGGTATAATATGAACAAGGGAATGGAACCCATAGGAACAGAGCAGTAGTAGTAGTCAAGTCAACAATATCAGTACAGAGAGGAGTATCGTCTGTAAGTAAAAGACATTGATTTTTGCCTCAACTAAACTGTTACATTTTTAAAACACAATAAATCAAGTTCTCCCGTGGGAACCCCCCACTATCTACTAGCATTGTATGTTGTACCCAACTCTTTCCATTCCACCACAACACACTCTGTATTCACATGTAAATTATGTTTGTGGGAAATATTTGTAGGCAGGGAAGCAGGAGACAAGAAGACAAGACAAGACTACGACTACACTACACTAGACTAGACTCAGTTCGGAATAAGAGATGAGGCACCCAGGAAATACACTAGACGCTCTATACACAGCAAGTTGAAAAATAAACTCTCAGAGAAAGTTTGGGTCTTGCTACAGTGCAGTTGGGTAAACACAAAACACTGGAGTGTTTTGTATTTGCGGTTCAAGAGGTTTATTTTATACGAAGCAGTATAGGATGTTTTAACCAATGTTGCAACAGTGGGGCAACGAAGACAGATTATTCTGTATTTAGGAATAATACAACATGAAGGCAGGCACAAAAATCATTGTTGTCAGAAAGTATATTAAATTAGAATCAGATGAGATTGTGAATGAAATTGATTATGAAGATAAGGATGAATAGATTTGGTCTATATAGATGCTAAAGATTAAATTTGATTGATTTTTTACGCTAGATAGGTTTTACGTTGGAATTAAAGATTGTAACGGTCCCATCTCAGAGGGGACGGGACGAGTGGTTTTTTGAAAATTAAGGTCAGGATGAGAAGGATGGTGTTTTCAATGACAGGACGGGTGATGAGCACATAGGAAAAGACGGGATTTATTTGTTAGAGGGACATGCTAAAGCGTAAATTTAAAAAAAATGGATCCTGAATCTTTTTTGCAAATTTAACTGTTTTATTTTGCAACATTGGCCATTGCCATTTATTATAGCATAAAAAAATGCTAATATTCTCACGCTGATTGGCTGGAGATAGAAGGTAAAAAGTCTGAGCGGGAAGCTGAAAAGGTTTGTCCAGAAATGCAGTTTTTGGATTACACTGAGAAGGAATGTTGAGTTTTTGCCCAAATGCGTTGATTGACCCACCTTTTCTGCTTCCCGCTCAGAATTTTTACCTTTTATCTCCAGCCAATCAGCGAAATGTATTTTTCTTTAGCAAAATCCTTCTTCTTGTCCGCTTCATTGTATGGTCTGGACGAGACTGGCACGGGTGGTATTTTGAAAGACGGGACGGGATTGAGACGGGTCATTAAGTACTTCCAAAACTATTGAGATGGGAGACGAGTTGGGACAGGTGAATTACGAAAAACGAGATGGGACTGAGACGAGTTGGTTAGATACTTTCAAAACTATTAAGATGGGAGACGAATTGGGACGGGTAGATTATGAAAAACGGGACGGGACTGAGAAAAGTTGATTAGGTACTTTCAAAACTACTGAGATGGGAGACGAGTTGGGACGGCTGGATTATGAAAAACGGGACGGGACTGAGACGGGTTGGTTAGGTACTTCTAAAACTGTTGAGATGGGAGACGGGATGGGACGACTATTCAACTGCCGATATTTGGTTGGAATTTGTATATGCATTTATTTGGAACTCACCGTGAAGTGGCAGTAAAACGAATAGAATCGTTAGCCTTCTGACCCCGAGAAACCTTGAGGTGTTGATAGAATATTTTCCCATTGTTCACATCCGTTTGAGTAAAGGAAGACACGGGAGTGAAGTTATTCTCCGAGCGCTCAATCAATACTTGCCCCAGACTTGCTCCCGTCGTGGTCTGCATACAAAAATATATACATATAAAGTATGGGTACATAAATAAACTTAACTCAACGACATGCGTTTTCACTAGAAAGTGTAGCCAATAATTCAACTCAACATGGTAAACCTCGCTTCTTCGTCACACCACATAATATTATATATACCACATTCACATTCAACATTACTTTGCATAAGTATTAACAGAACTGGGCTGTAGAATAATCTGCACCTAATACTTAACTACTTTCCACTTTCTTTATGTACTTTTTCTCGACTCAAATCAATGTAATGTAAACTGTTCAAATCACGCATATGCATGGTTTTAACGCGTGGGTCCTAAACTTTATATTTGCTCTATAAAGTTATGCATAATTGAACTAGATAAGAGGTGTAATTTCAAGTTTCGTTGGGTTTCTCTTGATTTACACCTCCTTAAATCCTTCTACGTTACTAATACCTATAGTTGATAGTATTTTTGAAGTGGTAAAATATTTTGACAAACACGTCGTGATGGAAAATGCGTTTCATCTTGGTACAGTATGAAAACAAAATTAATTCAGTAAAAACAGTTCTGCGTTAAAATATCGCGGGCACAACGCTATCAGAAAAATGTATTTATTGATATGTAGGTACAGATCATTTATACTTGCTGTGTAAATTTCTAAGATATAGGATGAGTATTAAGGTGTCCGTTAGAAATGGATTTTTGATTTTTTAACGTGGCACCCCGTCAATTTGTTCAATTTTATGAAAAAGAAAATCGGTAAAATGTTTATCTCATTTGGTTGATGTTAGGGGGTGTCGCCGGTTGATTCAAGTTAAGCATGGGAACGGGCATAGAAAACGGCATATCAAAACTCAACACGTGAGCGCGACCCCTCAATGTGTTCCAATAGAGTTGAACATCTAATTGCAGTTTCTTCTCATTATATGAAGAATCTTCATGTGGTGTCCCTTTGGTTGGGTGTTTTCAAAATCAACCACATAAGGAACACCCTATGGTCCGTATACGGCCCAAAATGGCTGATTTAAAAAATTCCAAAGGTACGTACTTCCAGAATATATATATTTACTCAGTAAATATATGTATGTATAATTCGGTTGCATTACAAATTTAGGCGCCGTAGATATTTTGAGGGAGATTTTTAGGAGTTTTCGTAATACTGAAATACAACTGAACTATATACAGTCTCTCCTGGCTCAGGTCTGAACTATTCAGAACTGTGGAGTAAACAAAAATTTTCATTGTAACCTGAGCCTTCCTTATGGTCGCAGTATCATCCGCCAGATTTATGGGGATTGGAGTAAATATTACCTCCTGGCCCTCTTAATAAATCGGGATTTGTGGTAATAGATTTATGTTCATCAAAAATAACGAAAATTCATCGAAAAGTTATTCGTTAAAAGGCTGCTGAAAGTAATTCATATATAAGTGATTCACACTTTGTTTATTCTTAGAATTATGTGGTTATTCCAGTAAATGCGATTGATTGGGAAAAGCCAATGCAGAACTTAGACTAATTAAATGGAATTGATAAGTGATATTTTTGCAGCGATGTTTTGACGTGTTAAATAATCATGAATGAATAGAAAGACGTAAAATCATATAGTAACTGAACGTAGTGAATTTTGATCGTCTTTTTGGTAGCAAAATCTTTAATGAAGTGAGTTACGAAAGCAAACAGAAAATGCAGATGTGGATTTCAATAAATTCAACAAATGACAATGAATACAACACAAGGCAATGCAAGTGGAGAAAAATAGAATCTAAAAGACTACTTCAGTAATTTGCATAGTCAAGTAGTTCAGTCAGATACGAAATTCAAGAGTTATTCTGTACAGTATAGTAAAGATGAAAGCGGATATGATCTATAGTTGTGTTCTAGTTTTAGGGCCATAACAAACTCATTTGCAACGGGAAAAAACAAATAAACGCCTAATTAGCTACCAAGCTCATAGCCTTTTATTCTTCGTTTTTATACCATCAGTCTTGCATTTAGAAGCAATTTGGTTGCTCTATACCGAGGCACAAGAGAAGGATTGATAAACGCCAGGAGAGAAGAGTTAGATGCTACAGAAATAAGATAATAGATAGATATCAAAGTTTATTCCCTTCTATGATGAGACTGATGTTAGTAAAGTTAAAGAAGCGGAGCATAAGAGTCTTATATTATTATGAATAGTAGGGTGGTCCTTAGAAATTGTCTTTTGATTTTTTGAGGTCTCACCCCTTCAATTTGTTCCATTTCTTGAAAAAATATTCCTGTAAAAATTTTGCCCCATTTGGTCGATTTAGGAGGTAGCGCAGGTCGCTTCAAGTTAAGCATTTGAATTTGCATTAAATGTATTCAAGAATTTGTCCCATGCATTTTCCTACTATTTTAGATGAGCAATATCGTGTAGTAAATTAATTTTTTATATATTTCCTACGCTGTATCTTCCTATACTAAACATATTCCATAAAACTTAAAATTGAAATTTTTTTTAGATAGATTCAAAAATTTGGAGAAAAGCTTTAAAAAATTGAACATTAAGAAAACTTGAATAATTCTACCTGTGAAAAAGTTGCAATTTCTAAATCTGAAATCTTAAAAACATTAATGATCGTAGTTGCATAAGTTTAGGATATTACTTTCCCATATAAAAGCTCAACGAGCGAGCGCACAACCAAATGTATTCCGATTGGGGTGATATTTGTACTGAGTTTTTTTCTTAATACATGTAACAACTTAAGGTGGTGAGACTTTGAAATTTAAAAAAATAAAATAAAAATCGGGCTGTGTAAGGACCACCCTAATGAATAGGATGCAATATGTTTACTCTACTGAGCAAAGAATTTTTTCAAATAAGAAAAACAGAGTATACCTATTCCCACTGTGAATAAATATTATTTACCTTATATAGCTTAAGTATTTTCTTGAACTCTGTCATCTTACACTATACTGCTATAAACTACATACACTACGATTCACAATTCTACTAAGATATGTTCAAGCTCAGTTAGGTGTATATTGTCTCTTCTATAGATATTATTACAAACACATAGACTTTTGTGTGAATGCAACGCCACTAGACTTGGCTCGACTTGACTGCTACGATATATGCAACTATGTGACTCCAACTCAGGAAAACCTGAATGCACTGGGATGTAATAAGATGAAACGAACTACTCCGTTGTAACGGAGACTTAAACTCACCCTTTCAGAACCGCTATAAGCTTAAAAAATAAAAATAGTATTAAAAAAATAAAAATAGGTAATAAAAAACTTAAGCGTAAGAAAAGATTTCGATGATACTGCAAGCATAAGGAACGATACGGTGATTGATAAGTATAGTAAAGTTTAGTAGCAGATTGTGGGGAACCAGTTTAAATATAACGTCAATGTCAAAATGAAATAAGGTAGAGAAAAGAGCCTTGTCAATCGTCTACAAAGTATATTATGTCCCTTCAAACAAACATGGAATAATTCGTTCTAAGCTAAAAAAAAATTGAAATTTTAGAGAGATGCAGAATAAAAATTTAAAATGATTTTGACCTTAAACTTCTAAAAAACTGGTTAAATCCCTATAAAATTGATAGGAACAACAATAGAAGTAATCGATATAACAAAAAGAAATTTAATTTTAGAAGTGTTAAATGAAGATAGGAAAAATACAGAAAGTCATCAATTACAGCTTTAATTAATCAGTTATGGAAAATTGATTAATCAGTTATGGAAAATTGATTAATCAGTTATGGAAAATTGATTAATCAGTTATGGAAAATTGATTAATCAATTTAAAGACAATCCTTTTTGTTCATTATATATTAAGATAGATAAATCTGCTAGCAATGGGCGAGCGAAGCGAGCCTATTTCTAGTACAATATAATACTCACTCGTGATCATTGTACTTTAACCCCAAAAAGAGTCACTATATCGCTTGACCGCTAGGGGTCACTAAAAGTCAATAACAGAAATCCACTTTCAGTTTAGCTTCAAACAGTACCTACGGTGAATATTTTGGGGGTAAATCAATCGTTGTTCAAGAAGACCACATCTCCCGGTATACAAACTTTCAGTGATTTCGAACTGAAAGAGAGTATTGTTTAGATTTGGTCACCCCAACGATCACATGGTACTTTGAATCTATTTGATGGTAAATCAAACGTTGTTCAGAAGGTAAAGGTCTATCTGTATACAAAGTTTCAGGCATTTTAAACAAGAGTTTTCTCCTCTATTTTTCAACATTTTGTATAGGATCCTTTAACTATTTAAAGTAAAGATTGCATAGATTTAGATTTCCCGCTTGCAAAATCTTGCAAAAACAAAGTATGAATCTATTGACGTATCTACGTAGTTCGTTTAGTTTACAGCTTCATCAACTTGATTAAGAGAACATTTTAAGTGTATTTAAATAGGGATAATTCTTCAACGTTGAACGTATTCCTGTCAAATTCATATCAGATCTATATTGACCTAACTCTACGATGTACCAAATTTGTTTGAAATATATCCGCCTATTCAAAAGTTATGGGTTTAAAGTACAGTGACGTACGGATGGACAGGCATCTCTCAGCATCTCTTTTCTACCAAACAGTACAGGCTAATATTATATGGTAAGAGAAAAGGGGCAAAAGGAGAGAAAGCAGATCGTAGGTGCTGTTGCTCTCAGGTTTAAGGCGAAGCAAGTTTTCCTATATATTAGGAGCATTCTTCAACACTGAAAGAGGTCTAATGAGGCAACTCAATTTCAACATACCTAGCATCTTCTTTCCTCTTACTATATTATTTTCCGTGCATTGCAAGCTTTCATTTCACTCCATGCATCACGTCCCTCCCTGCATGCACGTATTAGACTCAGTTCAATACACAAAGCACAATAAGGACCGACAGATCATTTATCCTTGGTGTTACATTTCTATAATAGCGTGAGTATAGGTTAGCTCCCCTACAGCCAGCAGCAGCTGTGCCCACAAAAAGAGGTAGAAATCATTCACTGCTCCTCAATTCATAAAACAGAGGAGCAGTAAATGGTTCTACCCCTTTTTAAAGGCCCAGCTGCTCATGGCTATATGGGTCTTACACTTTACTCACACTATTATAGGAGTTTTCAAAGCAATGATAAATGGTCAGTACCTATATACCTAAGTTATATTGGAATACTTTATGTGAATTGGATTGAATTGAAGGCAAGTCTTTCTTCATTGGCGTCACATTATTATAGATTAGTTACTCTACAATCTCCCAAGTTCAGTTAGGTTGTCAAAGAGATCAGACAAGAAGAGACATTCGGATCCAAAAATTTATTCCATTGCAGAATTCGCAACTATCTGTATAGATAGGTATTCATGCAGAGGAAATTAAGCAATGAAGCCAAAGGCCGTATGTATATACTGAGGCATTCCTATAACTATTCAGACAGCATATAATTCGTCCGTATAGCGTAGGAGCCATACCTTTCCATGTATTGAGACGTATGAGGAGTAATACAAACGTTTCTACTACTCTTGAATACATATGAAGTTATGGTTCCTATAGCCTATACTGAGCAATTATATGCCTTCTGCAAAACTTATAAGAATTTCTCAGTATACAGGGAACAAGAAGGAAAGGCAGATAGGGAGAAGACAGGAAAATACGACGCTTTGTCTTGTTCTACTTACTGTACTATAATAGCGTGCATCATGCAATAATAGCTTGTGTACATTGCATGCATCCCAACTGATTTCCTTGTACCAAGTATTCTTTCCACCCTGTTTTGTCTTCAAGATGCTGATAATAAGGACAGCAAGGGAAACAAGCACTGTAACAACCTTATGTAATGTACGCTAATAACAGAATCTATGTATATGTAGGTACGTCTATACTACTGACTTTTTTTATTGTTCCTCCACTTTTCCCAACGATGCTATATATATATATATATATATATATATATATAGCGCCGAATGCTTTTAAGTATTGCATTGATCATTGAGATATACTAACATTATACTATCCTCTCAAACACACCTGCTACTTTTTCTCCATTCAGAAAATCTAAAACGAGGCAATAGTAACACATTTAGTTTGTCGAGAAAATAAAAAGTAGTTTCTGTTAAAGAAACAGAAACGAATTTTGGTGCAAAGGACTACCTCAATATATTTGCAAATTATTTTGGCAAGACATATCAGACTACTTTTGCATCCGGGAAAAAGATTTTCGGTAACTGAGTTTCAGTCAGGATACTTTTCTCGTTCATATATTGATTCACCGCAATAAATGCTAGTGTTCTAAATCGTACCTATATTATCGTATCTACACTATGGTACAACTACGAAAACGATTTTAAAATTTGGTACGATTTCATTACGACTACGAAAACGATTTTAAAATTTGGTACGATTTCATTACGACTACGAAAACGATTTTAAAATTTGGTACGATTTCATTACGACTACGAAAACGATTTTA
>JAAXYV010001105.1:0-10179 GCA_036851875.1 Novacerus sp. FZ-2019
TTTAATGAGCTCTCATTGACTCTTCCAATTTTCAATGTGTTAAACCTCACATAGTATACCTATAACCCTTTAATCTAAAATCTCCCGCAAAGTATAATTTAGAATGGAATTATTGCCTTACCTAATCTACTACCACTACCTAGTGTATTCTCTACTATAGGAAATAATTCAACCCATACATAAATTCTCAGAGGCCACTCCGCAACGTTAATGAAAATGTGTAAATGAACTTCAATGAAATTATGCTTATAATATACAGCGTCTTGTCTCGTCTTAATATATAGTCTCTATGCAAGCCAAGTAAAGTCAATTTTAAAACACAATTTAATTCATACAGACCATTTATCCTTGCTATTTAGTCTTCTACAATAGTGTGAGTGAGTATATAGCATTGAACCCATGGGAAGCTATAGCTCCTAGGCTATACTGACGAATTATACACCGTCTGGATAGTTATAAAAACTCCTCAGTAGAAACTAGTATCGATTGCACCTCAATTAGTGGGACGGTTAAAAAATGAATCCTTCCTATATCTTGTTGTAATCCTAACTACTGCTGGCTATATGGATCCAACGCTATACTCACACTAATATATGAGATTTAAACAGCAATGTTAAATGGTCTGTATAACAACATAGATACATAGAGATAGATAGACCGCCCTGGATTAAAAAAAAATCTATTGAGCCAGCGAGCCACTGAGAAAAAGTAAATAACCTGCATGTACATATACATAGAACATGCCTTTGCTTATAGCAATGAATTATGAATTACAATGCCACACACACACATAGATGCATGCCTAAGTACAGAGGACACGGTGACGATAGGAAATAATATTAGGTATATATACAAATATGCATGTGAAACAAAAATAGACATTGTCTCGTCTGTACCTAAATTAATCTAACGTATGTATATTGCAGTGGCAGAGATACAGTCTAGCTAGATAGACTGTAGACTATGGACTGTACTGTACTGTACCGTATCTGTATCTATGTAGACACGAGACGACATAGGAAAGTACTTTTTTTAAAACACCACTGTGACTGTGTGTAGGAAGGTTTAGGTTGCACGTGTCGGCATATATATATATATAATAAACTTGCTTCAGAGGAATAGCCTCCTATTGTAGAGACAGATAAACTGAATACAAATACAAATGCAAATTTAAATGCATATGCAAATTTAATTTGACACAGAGCATTTATTGATGTCTCTTAGGCCATATTATAGAAAGGGAAGACTCAACTTAATTCGTATTCACAACTCAACTCTGTCCAAGACTATAGAGGAGACAAAACAAGACAAGACTAGACAAGACTAGACGAACCAAAATAAGTAAATATGTAGGTTGAAAGAGTGAAATCTGCCTACATGGACAGAGACAGAAATATTCAGTTCGACTTTATCTAATTCTGAGAAGGAAGGAGAGACGGCAAAATAAAATAAAATAAAACAGAATAAGGAAATGCAAAATTTAAAATATTACATGTCTTTCTCATTGGGCAAGCTTTTAGGCATAAGCTTTCCTAATAGTCCAGTCCACTCAGCTGTTTGAATCAATTAAAACTTAAAAATAGTTCAATCAGAATTTTAAATACCTACTACAAGCATCAGTTTTTTATTGGACAGTTTCATACTTTCCTTACAGGTAATATACAATTTAGATAAGGCAATTCAGAGACCATTCAAAAACGTTCTGATCCCTGATTGGGTAATTTAAAACTGTCAACACTTCTGATTGGACAGTTTCAAACTTACAAAATATCTAATACGCCATATTGAATAGTTCAAAGTTCTAATTGGATAATTCTATCCCTACAAAATAATTAACTTAACGCTGCTGGTTGGATAATTTCGTACATTCAAATCAGCTTATAAGCTGCTTGGTCAACTTCAATATGAAAATACACAATTCCTGCCTAACTATAGGCATACGATTCTCACATGACCTCCAGACCTCTAATGAAATTAAACCTATCCTAAATATAACACAGACGTAGACGCCAGAGACAACCTATAAAGCCCTAAACTGACAGACTACCGTAACTATTATTACACACCAACAAAAGCAATAAAAACAATACAACCTCAACCTCTTCCTTAAATTCCAATTACTTAAAACCCAACTTAATTTTATTACCACAGCTATTATCATCACTCCTAAGTGAATGTACGGGAATGCCTTAACTTAACTTGAGTGACAACACAGAGGGGAATATGTCATCATCAAACACGTCTCCTCACACGCACCCTTCATCATTTCATTACCAATTCGCATAGCCCATTAAATCCCATTTATCTCTTCTTAACTAAACCTAAATTCATTGACTATGTCCTGTCCTGCTCTGCTCTGTACTCTAAAACTACATAATAAGTGTTCATGCATCTGCACTTTCACTAACTACAATAACACTACCTACCAAAGTCAAACTTATTTATCTACTATAATCCAATCCAAGCCAAGCCAAGCCAATTTAATTCATCCACACTCTCATAATATCACTACGTGTCATCATAGTAATAACAACCTAACAGGCGACCAAGCAAGCAAGCAAGTAACTAACCTTCTCTTTCTATTTCCATACCCAGTCGAACCTAACCTCTAAAACAGAATTTAATGACAGACATTTAAAATTGTCCCCTATACAGCGTTTATAAGAATACTCTACACTATACAAAACAGCTCAATACAAGAGCTCCGGAAAGTAATGCAATGTAATGTAATAACTAGCAAAATACATCCCAACGGAAACTAACTCTAGATTTGAGTACCGTAAATTTTCCTAATAGAAGCCGGGGGATCATTCTTAAAAAACGAATAAATTGGCTCCACCTTCCATCAAGTCAACTATGGCTATACAAGTGATATACAACTATATAAGTGATAAGTAGTGAGAAAATCTGCATTCACCAAATGGTGTCTGAGTGGCGTGAATAGTAGACAACTATCCTAGACAGCTAAAGCCCCTGGTTCGATTCCAAGCGCCTCACTTTTTTCTCATTGATTAATACATATTACCACTGTTTGATTTTTTATAACAACAATCAATAACACGAGTGAATGTATCTATTTAAGACTCCGGCTTCCAAATTGAAAGAAATTATTATTTTACTCGGCTTCTAAAAGAAACAGGCTTATCTAAAAGAAACAGGCTTTTATTTCAGACTCGATTTCTATTGGAGAATTTATGAGAAAATCTGTATTCACCAAATGGTGCCTGAGTGGCGTGAATGGTAGACTACAAGCCTAAACAGCTAAAGTCCCTGGTTCGATTCCAAGCGCCTCACTTTTTTCTCATTGCTTAATCCATATTACCACTGCTTGATTTCTTATAACAACAATCAATAGCAAGAATGTATGTATCTATTTAAGACCCCGGCTTCCAATTGAAAGGAATTGTTATTTTACTCGGCCTCTAATAGAAACAAGCATTTATTTCTTCAGATTCGACTTCTATTGGAGAATTTATGAGAAAATCTGCATTCACCAAATGGTGTCTGAGTGGCGTGAATAGTAAACAACTATCCTAGACAGTTAAAGTCCCTGGTTCGATTCCAGGCCCCTCACTTTTTTCTCATTGCTTAATACATATTATTACCACTACCACTGTTTGATTTTTTATAACAACAATCAATAGCAAGAATGTAAGAATATGTGTATCTATTTAAGACTACGGCTTCCAATTGAAAGGAATTATTATTTTACTCGGCCTCTAAAAGAAACAGGCTTTTATTTCAGACTCCACTACTGCAATTGGAGAATTTACGGTATCTATTTCACCTACACATATTATAGGTACCATAATATACCAATCCCATATTATGTAACTGCTAGTACCATACTATTCCTGCACTATACTATACATATATAAAAATGACACCGGATGCAATGACTCGTAATTAGCATTTATTTAGCATTGCAAATTATAGAACACCCTGTCAATTCTTATCTCTACACAATCCTAACCTTTCGCAGGATATAGGCTTTCATTATTTCTACACTTATAAGTGAATCACATAATATACAACACCATGTAGAACTGCTCCGCTCGGCGTAACTTACATCACACATCACATTTTACTAACAACTCTCTTGTTTTGCCATGTCATGTCTTTTATCCCCTCCGTCCTCCATCACATTAACCATTGCCATTTAAATACTTTCAGCAAAATTATGGCAGTATAAAATAAACCTAACCATATGTACCCAACGCAAAGCAAAACAAGTGTAGAATGAAATGAGATGAAAACTTTTTAATACCCCAATTCATTCATTTTATCCTACTATGGCATTTAATGTCTTCTCGTTTGTTAATGTACTATGCCACACAGGGCAGCAGCAGTGTAGAAGCGACTATTAGCACAGCATTACATTACATTACGTACATTACACCAACATACATACAAGCATAAATACTATGCAATATACAGACAAGACAAGACTAAGACAAAACATATGGATTGCAACAAAACCAGAACCAAGGGAGACAAAACCAGATGAACATTTTATTTCCTTACAGCATAAAAGTAATAGTTCGTTTTACTACCATTGTGAGTGCTATACATAGAGGTATATATATAATGCCACAGAGAATCCTTGTGTTGCTAAAACCTTTCTATTTCCATTTCAGCTCAGCTTGAGGAAAATAAAAGACAGCAGGGGGAAATCTACAGAAAGTAATGTAATGTTACACTATTTGATGTAATATAATCCTCCAAATTTCAGATTTTCTTGCAATTCTATTCCTTTTGTTCTGGCTTTATTTCATTTCTACACTATTACTAAAGATAGCAGTACCATTCATGGGTTAAATAAATGCATAAGTAAAATGTCTACAAATGGTTGTTCTAAAATTGTCCTGCATAAATAAATAACGTATTTATTAAAAAAGATGGCCGGGCAGAAAAAACAAAGTTGCGAATGGTAGCCGGAGTTTCTATTATACAAATAGTCCTGTTTGATAGGAAACAATACACACAATAAACAACAGATACAAGATGCAAAACTGAAATGGAAAAAATAATATTATGCAAAACAGGCAAAAATTTGACAACCCTATGAAATAACTTAGTCTACGAAAACTAAGTACAGAGCGGCATAATCTTCTGGATAATTATTAATTTGCTATTAACTGAGATTGCTTCGTGTAATATGTATGAAATATTTGGATTTGCCTTAATATACAAAAGTTTAAAGATTAAAATAACAAATTTCGATTCTTAAATTTCCTGGAATTAAAAAAAAATCTGCACAGTTTTATTTAAAACAGGGTCAGGTTTAGATAGCCTTGAATTTTTTTTCAGGATTGACCTTCTTCATGACAAGCTGAAATGTACTTCTCCTTCACAGAAATCTTAAAAAATGAACGGAAACGACAAATTTCGATTTTTGATGCCATAAGACAGATTAATTCAAAAGCCTCAATTTTTTAAAGTAAGCCTACCAATGTACCTCACCTACTTCTTCTCAACTTCGACAGATACAATTATATACTAGAATTTACATCAAGCTCAAAAATGAAAATTTAAAAAATAAGTAAGAATAAAAATAAAAATTTAATTCACAAATTATAATTAATTGTCTGGAGGATTCCCGGAATTAAAATCGTCTCATTATTATTTAAAAACACCAATTCATTATTTAAAATACACAATCAACTCTTCATTTAAGCTCTCACCCTTGAATCATCAACTCAATTCAGCCCAACTTAAATTATCTTAATAAAATCAGACCAACTCTGTCAAATAAGCAAAGTAAAGCAAAGCAAAGAATAGTACAGTAAAATAAAGTAAAAACTAATTATACCCGTTGTGTAATTGAGCATATCATGTACACACACACTACACTACACAACACAACCACCACTCACTCTTATCATATTCCTGAGAGATAGAACAAAAAACATTCCAAACATCTATTTACGATAGATAACAAATACACAAAAACTACACTTTCCTAGTCCATCTACCCATACTCAGTAGGACTCTGCTGCACTATAATTCAACACCAATAACATGCAGTATGCATGATAAGAAAATTATAATAAAAATGATGTCGACAACCTTCTCATCTTCATGACTCACAAATATAATATCCCTGTATCTATCTACCTATGTACCTATATACTTATTTTATCGATTCCATTTCATTCCAGGAAAGTAATAAAGATTCATAATTTCACACGAACATCAACAAATCCACACACTCACACTCACACACACATCTATCTATACTCACATACTAACCCTTTTTCCCTACCAGATTAAATTTCATACATTAATTTACTCCATGAAATGGAAACTCTTATAAAAACAGGGTAGTAAGTAAGTACGTTCCTAAGTAAAGTAAAAATATCGCAACAACCTATCTCTCAACTGCCATTTATATTAATTTCTCATTCCCACACTTAGTTAAGCCCTGTATTTCTCAACTCAATTCTCAACACATGTCACACACTCAGTGAATGCCTCCCCAATTTCAATTCCATTTCAAAATTCTACATCATTTACAAATTTTACCATAAAACTTCAATTGACCTAAGTTCAAATATTTAGCAGTAAGACTAGAAATTACAGGAATAAAGTGACGAAACATACGTTACCTTAAACTAAAATTACACATTCTAACGCTACCCATCACATCCCATCACTCCACTCCACTCCACTCCAATACTACACACAATTTCGTAACACAGCTTTAAATTTTAAATTTAAATTTAAATTTAAATAAATGCGTCCATGAGTAAGTAGTAAAACGCAAGTATCTCATTATCATCTTTAATGCAATTCCTCCCAACAAGTAAGTGCCACGCCAAGGTAATTGTTACAAGTAAAATAGAATAGAAGTGAAATGAAAAAAATATATATAAAAACGGGTCTACTTTAAAACCCTGCAGCAACCCCAAGCAAGTATATATGATAGTTGTATCATAAGCTAACTTCCCTATTCTTTTCCTCCACTACTTAAATGTTAATGTTACTGCATAAATAAATTTAATGAAATTCATTCCTCTTTCACACATTCAACATTACACATCAGTATGATGCCTCTGCCTCGTGTAATGCCATAATCCATGTAAAACATGTGTAGTAGTACAACTAACTATACGAGTAAGGACTCATGACTGACTACGACTAAAATGACGGCATATATTGTCCCTCCCTCGTTCTACAACCACAACCACACTGCTCATAGTCTAAAAATCACATAAAATACATAACACACAAACACACACACATACACCACACCAAATGCATACACATAGGTAAGTCAGGTACATAATAAATGCACCAACCAACGACACCAAAGAATGTAAATGTCAGGAAGGTAAAACTAAGCACGTTCACGTTCACGTACAAATTCTCAACCCAAAGCACGCCAGGGACACCGGGGGACATTACTAGTATTTTTATATTATATGCTCTGTCCTATCCTATTCAAGTCTATCACGATCACCTATATATATATAGGTATATATATATCTACATACAACAACCATGTACCTACATAATATCAAATTAAAGCTAAACTTTACAATCTCACATAATATACTATACCTACTCTTAACTTATTAAAAGCCAAGTCAAGGAGTAGTTCATGTCTTGTAGATAGATATCTTATTAGCTGCACATGCACAACTGCAAATAATTCTATTCCACTTCACATATAAATATACACCAATGTATATACCTATATATATACCTCAATGCTTGTCTTGGTTAGTATACCTAAGAGTCGTACAACACAACTCATTCAATTTTTTTTTACTTTCTGTTACTCTGTTTTACATCCCTATTACTTGCATTGTTTTATAGCATCATCTTGTAATAATATGAATACTGCTATTTGAACCATTGAACCTGAACTAGAACTAGATGACTGACTCACTCAGCCTGGTCTGGTTTGGTTCCATCTTTTACGCAGCAATCAACCAACTTGTCTTTATTTATTGCTCAACATTTTTAAAATGTTCCAGTAGTAACTATACCTAAATTTGATGCACTTGCACTCAACCTTCCTCCACCCGCATCACTTACCTATTCTAAAAACTGGTATGGTATAATAGTGATATGGTATCATTAGTATACCAAGACTGCAATTTAATATTGATAGTGACACAGTTGGTATACCAACGCTGGCATTCAGCAGTAATAGTGACATAGTTGGTATACCAACGCTGGCATTCAGTAAAAATAATGACATTACTGATATACCAACGCTGGCATTTAGTGGCAATAGTGACATCGTAGCCATACCAACACTGACATTCAGCAGTAATAGCAACACAGTTAGTATACCAACGCTGTCATTTAAAAGTAATAGTAATAATGACATAGTTGGTATACCAACGTTGTCATTTAATAAATAATAGTGACAACGTTGGAACACGAAAGATGGCATTAAGTGCTAATAGTGGTATAGCTAGTATACCACGCTGGTATTAAATACTAACATTAATACAGCTCGTGAACCACCATTTAGTACAAATTAGATTTCTTTGTCTACAATATACACTGCACCCAGTTTTAATATACATACATACTAGTATACATCTTACTGAAAATCTAATAAAAATGCTCCGAACGGCAAAGGCAGAATCTACTTGACCTATGGCTTTTCCCTACCAACAGACCCTAAAGCAAATCAGATATTTATTCCTGGCTATCATTATTATATACATACATATATATTTCCCACACATACATACGACTATAGGTATAGACAAATATATACATACCTTCAGTAAAATAAATGCTAGGAATATAAAAATACATAACCAAAGTCAAACCAAACCGACAAACCACTTTATAATCTTACCAAACCAAACCAATCTAGTTCCCTATACTCAACCAACCAACCAGCAATTTGCTTCTTTCGCCTTGCCTTTGTACTTTTTTTTGCCATACTCACAATATCCTACAACAAACTACTACAATATATAGTATAGCATAAAACACAACCTCCTATCACCATACCATACAATATCCTATCATACCAAATCATACTATCCAGTCCAATTCAACTCAATAATATGGCAATGGCATAACCTCACACAACAAACTCAACCAAATAAAAATATCCTCTTACACACACTCACACACACACACACACATTCATACCTACAAATTATACAACACAAAAAAAACAACACAGACACCGAGTCACTGAACAAGACCAAGCAAACGCTTCATTATCACTATAGGCCAAGTCAGAGACATACCCAATACCCACTTCCCAACATAACACAACACACACTGTCAAACTCAAAAAAAAGTAATCCATTAGGACCATACAAGGTAAAACACAGTCATACATATCTCTATAACCTACAACACACAACAAACCGCCATACATTCCACTCTACACTCTTACTCAAAGTCAACCAACTGAGTCAATACAATGCATCTATACTATACTACAAGAAAGGGTTCAACTACGCTGTACATACGTACCTACCTACCAAACTTCAATTTCAATTCAAAACGCAAAGGCCATAATTTGTCATGGCAATAGTCTATAGGCCATTGCATTCATTACTATTACACACAATACTACTCCAATAAAATCTCAACATCCCAATACACACAGTCTCTAATGAAATGTAAAGCCCTTTAACAACAGTGTCTGGCCGTCCGTTCACTCACTCACTCACTCTTTCTTTCACTCTTCATTATTCCGTTCCATACTCTACCTTTAAACACAACACAATGTTACATTACTATACACTATACTACAGTGATAAAACACTTTGACCTTCATAGTCATTCCGCACATATTATTACATTCTACTCATTCCTACACTACATAGTGGTACAATTTAAGCAGAGACCAGAACAGTGCAGGTAGGTAATATAATAATATAATATATGCCATGGCATGTCACGGCCTAGCATAACATGGTTAGCTCTGACATCCTATATTTCATATTATATTGTGATTCAATGATGATGATGAACATCATCATGTAGGAAAAGAAATACAAAGTACATAGACAGATAGGCAGGCAGGCAGGAATTGAAGACAGGCCTTCTATCCAATGTTATTCTAGGCATAGCATATAAATACCATACCAGGTCATGACCACTTGGCTTGGTTAGATTGGCTTTAGGGTTGATTTAATTTGACTGACTGGACTTGACTTCCCTAGTCTCATAATATTATACTCATCATTT
>JAAXYV010001106.1:0-10177 GCA_036851875.1 Novacerus sp. FZ-2019
GTACTGAGACGTATTGAGGACACTACAATGATTTCTACTACTCCTGAATACGTGGGAAGGTATGGTTGTTAGACTATATTGACGGATTATATGTCGTCTGGAAAAGTTATAAGAATTCCTCAGAATGCCTGCTCCGCAGAAGATATAGCATACCGAAGCGTATGGATAAGCATATTTTAGCATCCCAGGAGTACGAAATTGCATACGTATGAACGCAGTGATGACACTGATTGAATTGGAGTTAACAGTATACTTAATGAATTATACACGGAAAAAGACTGGAATGAAAGAGACCAATATTACTTTCCTTTTACAAAGGAAGTCAAAGAGACATGCTTTTGAATGAATGAGTTTCATTAGTTAGTATAATATAACTTTGTGTAAGTAATGTAAACATTTTCCAAGTAAAAACTGTCATTTCCATTCATCTCCGTGAATGCCTATTTCATCATCCACTCATCATGATCCAGCCCATAAATCAAATTCATGGTATACTATTACCTACAGTACACATGAATTCAATATGTATTGAAAAGAGAATATTCACATTCTCAACCAAATTATTACTGTCACTGAGCTGAGCTACCCAAGAAAGTAAAAACTATCTCAAAAACATGAAGAGGTACTCACATCTTTATACTATATTCAACCAAGGATGAATATTATACAAATCCTTTCTGTACGGCGTACATTATTATAAGTGCATAGGTAGCTATATACCTATACCATACTTAGTATTGATACAATAATATCATCTTGCCTTTATGCAATCAATCCCATTCTCTGGGTAAAGTCTTGCAAACAACTCTTGCCTCTAGTCAGTTTGTCATAATGTGTAGGTATGCAATTCAATAATATAAAATCTTTTCTACAAAATCAATTTATTATCTTACCCTTATTATTATGTTGGTCTAAGTTTGATTTTGTGTGGTTACTTGAGTGTTACTTGTTGATTTGTTATGTTGTGAGCCGTATATGCTACGAGGTTGTACCTGGTGGTATGAATTTGTTTCGTATTAATATATGATTAATTTGATTGGTTGATGCGGCCATGATGTAGAACCTAAGCTTATGTTCATGATAAGAATTCAGTCAGTGTCAGCCCAATGTATCAAGAATGAAGACTGAATTCGCTCTCCTCCGTGTAGCTATAGAAAATTAAATAAATTTGGCTGTGATGTTTAACCAAGAAAGTAGCTTGTTTTTGTTGATTGTTTTTCGCTTGCACTGTTATTTCGGTATCCGAATCAGCGGGAAACTGTAGTGGTCCTTCAAAGAATTAGAAAATTGGGGTGCAAGTTCAGTGTGGGCTGTCATATCCGATCCAGTGGTGGGGGAAGCGAGTTGCGAAACTTAAGTCTGCATCTGAAGGCCGAAGAATCCAGAAGAAATAATTAGGAAAGGGTAGTAGCAGCTTCTCCAGAACTCGAGTTGCCCTTCTATTGTCACCTGACCTAATTTGGTCTACAGTAGAGACATTTTGGTCCTTCGAGCCGGAACGAACCAGTCCGTGGAGAGTGGTATCATCGAAGTTAGGGCTCATCATCATAGGTCTTGGAGAAACGTCAGGCGCAGCAAGCCTTGATTGCTCATTGTAGTCTGTGCTTTGAGTCCGGCCAAACGGACTCAACTAAAGGTACAGACCCGTTCCGATTAAACTGTCCTGGAGTCATACTTATTTCCATTGTTTGTAAGATTGCGTAGATAACATCCGGATAGAGTTCATCTATTCCCTAATAATTGTACTATCGCCAGGCGGAGCAAGCCTCGATTGCTCATTGCTTGTTGTGCTTTGAGTCCGGCCAAAAGAACTCTACAACAGGTACTCCTTCGTTCTGGTTCTAATATTCTCATGACTCGCGGCTTATTTTCCTCTCTTTGTTAAGCTTGACAGCAGGAGGAAGTCAAATAGTACCCAGTTCACCCAAATAACGTAAGTACTGCCCATATCCCGTTGAAGTACTCCGAGTGGACTCATTTCGTTCAGGATGGCAGAAGGAACTGAACCAAGACGAAGTAAACGCGAAAATGTTGAAGTGCCGTCTTCACATTATGGAGATACGGACTACGACTATAGACCATTACAGTCTACGGCGGATTTGATTGATCATTCAGCTCATTTCAACCGTCATACGGAATTATCAAAAAGAAATTTAAATGAATACGTAGCACTCGGAATTGAAAGCTTAAAGCGACCAATCGTCGATGATCTGTATGACTGGAAGTTTAACCCATCAGCCCTACCTCCGCCGCCAACACTATCCAGAAAATCTCAAGCTTCTTCTATGTCGACGTCTTCTTCAGTTCGACAGCGGCATCTAATCCAACTGCAGACCCAGCAGGAGCTTCACCGCATAGCCGCCGAAAGGGAAAAAGTCGAGTGGGAAACCAAGAAACAACAGTTGGAAGCTGATATGCAAGCAAGAGAACTGCAAAGAGCAGAGGAGCTAATCTTACTCAAAGCTCGTCAGAGAGAAAAGGAGATCGAGGAGGAAGATAGGAAGGAGAAGCCTCTGCTTGTATACAATAAAGATTTACAGGGTCAAAAGTGGCCACAATTTAAGAATTCTGACGATGAAATTTGCTCCTCATCAAGCAGGAAAAGTAGTTCATCCTCCGGTGGCGACAGCTTTGCCAAGAAGGACCTTAAAAAAAGACGCGAGCCAAAACAGGACAAGAATGTTATAAATCTCGTCAAAGCTATGACAGATGCCTTCTCAAAAATTGTAGTACCCGTAACTAAAAATGCAAACGATCGAATGATAGCACGACAGTCTCTAGCCAAAGATCTTCCGATATTCAGTGGACTTGCGGAAGAATGGCCCATGTTCCTCTGCGCCTTCAAAAGGACAACTAAACTGTGCGAGTACAGTGATGAAGAGAATATGTGGAGGCTCCAAAATTGCTTGAAAGGAGAAGCTCTTAAATTTGTTCAATATTTAATGGTGTGCCCTAGTAACCTAAGTAGTTTAATGGCAAATTTAGAGAAGCGATTCGGTCGTCCAGAGCACATAATTACCACATTAGTGGATAAAGTTCGAAGCACTAATATAAAGGATGGGGACGTAACAACTCTCCTTGATTTGGGTACCGCTGTGAATAATTTGACTGCAACAATCACAGCCTTAGAACAACCAGAACATCTAGTTAATCCTCTTCTATTGCAAGAACTAGAGCGTAAGTTACCCAACCGTGATCAACGGGCGTGGCTCCGGTGGGTCAAGATTAATAATAAAAAAAAGAATGTTACCTCTTTCTCCACTTGGATAGAAGAGGAAGTTGAGATTGCGTGTCAAATGTGTGCTCCTCTGGTATCCGAATCCAAAGGGAAGGCAAAAGACGTAGAGGATAGAAGGAAAACAAAGACTTCTGATGGCAATAGTTCAAGCGAATGACTAGTACTAACTACCGTTAGCAACAAAGACAAACATACGGAGCACTGTGAATGTTGCAATAAAGACGGACATAGCCTCCATAATTGTAGAACCTTCTCCAGTAGAGTTGACGAAAAACAAAAATTGGAAATATTGAAAAAGTATAGAAAGTGTTTCATCTGCCTGAAATCTGGACATGCGTCGACTGACTGTTCAAAAAAAGTCTGTGGAGTAAACGGATGTGATAGAATGCATCACCCATTCCTCCATCAAAAGATTAAAAGCAGATATTCAACTACACAAACTGAGAAGACTAATTTAGCTGGCACATTAACGGAGAAAGCCAAGAAACATATTGTAGTTGGGAGCATCAAACCGGGATCAGAACTTCTTCACATACTCCCAGTTGTTTTGACCGGACCGAGTGGATCCATCCAAACACACGCATTTCTGGATCAGGGCTCTACTAATACACTAATGAAGGCGTCAGTAGCAAAGCAACTTGGACTACAAGGAAAAATTGAACCTCTCTGTATTAAGTGGTTTGATGAGACCCATAACATGGAAGAGAACTCCAAAACTGTCAGCCTTCATATTCGCGGGGACTTCCCTCATGCTCCATCATTCCAACTCAAAAGGGTCAGAACAATTGAAGACTTACGCATACCAAGTCAGCACTTCTGTGTGAAGAAAGTCAAGGAAACTTGGCCACACTTAAGAAGATTACAGATGCACAACATGTCTAACGCAACTCCTACTATTCTTATTGGAATCGACAATGGAAAATTGAGTGCTGCTCGGGAAATTCTTGAGGGCTCATACGACGCACCGTATGCAGTGCGAACAAAGTTAGGATGGACAATTGGAGGTAGAAGTGAATCCGTCAGCAGCAAAAACGTCTTCTCCTTCTGCGTGAGTCAATCACCAGCTACCGACGAAGCCCTTCCCAATCTCAAGACCCAATACTCTGTAGAGTCATTCGGAATGAAGTGTAAAGAAGAGAGACCCAGATACCATGCAGATATGCGTGAGATTCAAATCCTGGGATCAAAGACAAAGAAATGTAAGGAATGGGAAACCGGTCTCCTTTGGGGAAAGGATGAGATTCACCTTTCAGAGAGTAAGTTTAATATTCTTCATCACCTTCATTGTCAAAAAAGGAAGATGGATAAGAATGAAGATTTTGGGAAGTACTGCTCCAATATCCAACAATACAATGAAAAAGAGTTCGGTAGCAAACTTTATAATGAAAATGCAAAGAAGGAAGGACCTCGAATATAGTACCTAACCAATTTCGATGTTCACAACCCCAATAAACCTTACAAACTGCATCTTGTATATGACGCCGCCGCCACTTCTCAAGGAGTTAGTCTTAACAGCGAACTCTTAACCGGACCCGATTTAGTTTAATCCCTATAACCCGTGTTGTGACGGTCTGCCGTAAAGGCCAAGAGCTTTTATGGCAGACATCACGGATACGTTCTACAGTAAAGATCTGCACTATCTCTCCAAATAGTGGAAGGATGGAGGGAATGGAGTGGAGGATTCTGAATTTATGAGTGGGGGAGAAGAAACAAGAACCAAGACACCAGGTGGTTAATAAAATGTATTCCAGTAGAGGGTATTTTTGATAGAGTTAGTGCATACTTCATTAAACGCCTCTCAGTAAACGTGATCACAAATTTATTACTGTTGGTGTTGAGTACTTAACAAAGTTTGTCATTTCCCGATCTATTAAAAAGAATAACACTAAAACCTGTGTGAAATTTCTAATGGAAGAAATAATAGAAAGGCATGACTTACACAAACCATTACAAACAGACAATGCGTCAATCTTCCATTCCAAGTTCTTTAAAGGTTTTCGTAGGTTACTTGGAATGGTGAACTTATATAGTACACCCTACCACTGTCAACTGCAAGGTTTTCTACTAAGAATTAAAAGAAGTATATAGAGGACGTATTGTCAAAGTACATAGACTCCAATCAGCGTAATTGGGATATATATTTAGAAAGCTGTGTTTTTGTATTGAACACAGCCTGCCATCTAGAAACAACTGGTTACTCGTCGCTTTCTATATGGAAGACATTTCAACCTTCCACTGGATATAAAATATGACATACCTAATGCAGAAAATACCCTCATTCGGATACAAAAAATTCGGATACAAAAAAGCTTGAGAACATGGGAGCAAATATTCAGAAGGGGCAGGTTTTACAAAAGAAATGATATGAATCACAACACCTAAATGTTGAATTTACCGTTATAGTTACTTGGAAATGTCTTGTATACGCCAGATTTCCACTTACTGGGGAGTCTTTATCCTGGATATATTTGGGCTACATCCATAGTTAAATAAAACCAGGTCCGTCGGACATTTTCTTCACCCAATCGAGGTCAAGACATTTCATGCTTATAGGAATTATCTCCCCGCCATGCAAAGACGCAGGAGTTTACTCCATGGGTGTAATAGATACTTACTTTTGCATGAATGAGTATTTTAAAGACAGATGTTCCACCACCAGAGGGTGTGTGTTCGACCTAATTGTGAAGGAATTTCTAAATCTAGATATAAAACCATTGGGGAAGTACGCTGACTGTTGAGTTTGAAACCTGCACAAAGAATTGATAAAGTGAG
Source organism: Novacerus sp. FZ-2019 (assembly GCA_036851875.1). Taxonomy (NCBI): domain Eukaryota; kingdom Metazoa; phylum Arthropoda; class Collembola; order Entomobryomorpha; family Tomoceridae; genus Novacerus; species Novacerus sp. FZ-2019. The sequence goes on from JAAXYV010001106.1 coordinate 6,011, forward strand.
CATACAGATGTAATTTATCTCCTCAAATGCTGGCAGGTTCTAAAGCCCCTGGTAATTACTAAAGACCTATTGGTAATTGCCATATGCAATGAAAGAGTGGCCGATTCATTTATCGGATACCACATAAAAGAAATAATCCACATTATTCCATATGCCGAGCCAGCCTACGTCCCCGCAATTTGGAGAAACTTACTATCCTAGTAAAATGAATATCTTAGAAGAGATAGCTCAAACAGTAGACATGAGTCCACGTTACTTGATCTACATTGACTGTCTTAATGAATTGAGGGAACATCCATCTGAGTTTATATTAACATCCTTAGACCAAAACTCAGGAAAATCAAATTCATTACTAAATTAATAAAGTGGACGAGCGGTTATGTCCACTGGAGGAGACTTTGGTAAACCCTTGTATGGACATAACCACCTCTCAACCATCACTTCATCTCGTCTCGGAGTCTCGTTCGGATTCAACGCTTGCAGTGCCTTCTACATCAGCCTTGCCACCTAGACTTATTCCAATTATTAATACATCCTACCTCCGATCCCATACCATGATGCTCTAAATAAATATCCCTACCGATAGTTGATATCCCTATCCCTCCTGTTCCTATACCAGAAGCAACCGCAACAAATAGGCCTGCTAAAGTAGAAATTGAACCTGTGACAGGTTAGCTTGTTGGTGCCTGCCACCGATCTGGAGAAATGCGCCACATTAAACCCCAATGTACTAACCCACAAGTTGTAAAGTCTCCTACAATGAAGGCTACTCTCAAATCACCTCAACGCCGGAGAAGAGGCCAAGGTAAACATATTTAATGTGAAACAGGAACTTGAGGAGTTGAAATTAGAGTTAGAACAACACAGAAAGAAAGCAGGGAATAAAGAATACAGAGCTGCCAGGAGACAACTAAAGAATAAATATGGGACTACAGTTTTGAGGAATAGTAGATAAATGATATACCAAGAATAAAGTATACTCTCCAAGTTCATGACAATCTGTAATTATGTACATTTGTAAATACATATAATTGAATAAGCTATGAATAGAAATAAGACAGTCGGAGATTACGACTTCTATCACATACCATAGTAACAACTTTGTGAAAGCTAGAAGAAACCAAACTCTAAGTTACGAGCTTAGCTAGTGTAAACACAAGACAATCTTTTAAGGCCAGCTTAACGGGACGTAGACGTGGGAACAAAAGGAAACGAAAGCGAACTGCTTCCACTCCCTACAAGTATGCTAACTACAACCAATGTATCGATTAGACACTATCCTAGTGTCATTACTTTAACTATTATGATATCATGTTTGTCATACAATCAATGATGTTTATGATGATAATCATGTATATATATGTATGTATATGTGTGAAATAATGAAGTGCGACAAATCGTTTTGTTTCTTTCCCATTACGTATTGTATGATATAGTGCCCGATGCAAACTGTACATCGAGTCGGTCCAGACTCTGATTCATTGTCTTATTACACTTAATGACACATGACAACTGTAATACACTAGACATATAATGTAATCGTGCTATATGTATGTATACTCATGTACGTTGTAATTGTACATTGTAAACGCTGTATCAATATATGTATTCGGAATTATTGTGTATAATGCAAATGAACTAATCGGTCGGATCTAAACCTTCGTTCTAAAACCATCTCTACTCTTTTCTTTCTCCAGTACACTATATTATATTTCATTGATAACATAATAAATTACTATTATAAAGTCTCTTCAATCAACTGCTCTCATATTTTTAAGTCGATTGTCTACTCATAAATTAATTCAAATATTACAATCTAACTTTCTGACAGCTTTTAGCCATTTCTCGCCCATCGATAGTTGCCTACCAAGAGGTTCATTCGCCTGTGGTGAGTTGCATCGCCACAGAGTCTGACCAGATTTGAGGCACTGCAGCAAGCTACTATTTCTATACTTGGGAGGAACATCGCCAAGTAGTTGAGAATATACAGGTATGAGGTATTTACTGGTTACACCTTCGAAGTTACGATTCCCTCCAAAAACCACGCGATTATTCAGGCTAGTCGCAATTTCCTCAGAAAATCCTGCGACTTTTTGGGTTGTTTGGGATTCCTTCCAATAACACAGCGATTGTGTAGGCGTTGCAGCAAATCTGTCCCCTCGGATGTAAAAAGTACTACAACCTGCAGAAAAAAACAAATGTCATCATAAAAATAATTGAGACTACGAAATCGTTATTTCAGTAAACAGCTTGATGTGGTGTGAGGGTATTTTAGAACAATTTTTTACTCCACATGATCTCGCTTTCCCTGGTGGTGGAAAGAGCCCCATTATGTTTAAAATCTCTAGCAGATCTTTACGGGGCTTTATCTACCAACACGGGGATGGGGATCAATGATCTAGGAATATGGAAATTTTCTATATGTTACAACAAACCACACCAAATTTGAACAAAATCAGTTACATGACCGAAACAAATGTGTTCTGGTTTCTGGAAATTTTTATGAATAATAAAATGAAATGAATACTTACATTAATGTAGGGACGATGTGCGAGCTGGGTACTTGTTGGTTTGGTATGTTGTGTGCTGTCTATGCTACGAGGGCGCATCTAGTGGTTTGAATTTGTTTCGTATTATGTATGATTAATTTGGTTGATGCGGTCATGATGTACAACCTAAGCTATCTTCATGATGAGAATTCAGTCAGTGTCAGTCTAGTGAATTCCATGTCCATGCGTCCATGGACATGGACATTTATTTTCTTGAACTTGGACATGGTCATGGACATTTATTTTCTTGAACTTGGACATGGACATTCTTTTTCTTCAGCGTGGACATAGACACGAAACGTCATGGACACTCACCTCTGGACCATACAAATGTGTGTACTAGATGTTGTCAGGATGGGCCAAACTGTTTGGAAGTTGTCTCAGGTCTCTTGGGTTTGAAGTCATGTTTGACCCTTTGACTCAGTGAGCCCATCTTGTAATTCAACATTCGTTTTGATCTTGAGTACATGTGTGTTAAATTTGGTAACAATCAGTCAAACCGTTTGGAAGTTACCTCAGGTTTCTTGGGTTTGAAGTCATGTTTGACCCTTTGACCCAGTCTACCTATCTTTGAACTTGACCTATCTTTTGACCATACTAACCCGTGTACCAAATTTGGTCAAGATCCGTTGAGCTGTTCGAAAGTTATCGCTCGGACAGACGAACAGACAAAAACAGACCCAGAGTGTTTTGAGAAAAGTGAATGGGGAAAACAAAGTAGCTACCGCTACATACAAGTAGGAATCCTAAAATCTGGCATCTAATTCTGAAACAATTCCGCTTAGAGTTCAGACCATTCCCATGAGTATAGCTAATCGCTACTAATAATTAGGAAAGGGGTGATAGTGATAGCAGCTTCTCCATAACTGGAGTTGCCCTGTGCCATTTGTCACCTGACCTAATTTGGTCTACAATAGGGACAAGAATTATTCTATGTTTCCCATGTTGCTGATTTAAATGGATTTTTACTCAAAATACTCGGTAATCCATTACATTTTCCAGAAATAAAGTAATCTTTAATGTTGACTTTTTTAGAAGTAGTCTTGCAATAGATTACATTGAATGTAATCTTACCTAACCTTATCAAAAATACATGTATATATAGCCCAGTCAAGTATATATCTTCCTTCCTTTGTCATTCTCATCTTGTACATGTCCATCGTTCAATCACTCATGCATCTATTAATCTATTCAACATTGATTTGAACGACTGACTGATTCCTACACAACCGCTGCATACGTCCTTCCGAACGTCGGCAAATACTGTCATTGATAGTTGAGTTTATAGCAAAAGGCTAAAGATCACCTTATTCTGTTCTCCTAGTACAATTTGATTTATTACACATTATTATAATAATTATTATTATTTGCATTATGTTCTCTCCCTGTTTGCACCGGTTTGGCAATATCCATGTATAATATGTCGTTCAAAAGACACCAACCCAGTGTATGGAACTGGAAACGTATAACAATATAGTCTGTCAACGCAGTGGCGGATCCAGGATTGACAGGGCTGGGTGATTAACGCCATTTGGCATGGGATTAGGGATTAGGGATTGCTTCTACGAAATTTGTGGATTGAATTAAGGATTAAGGGTCACCTCGAAAAATAAAGCTA
>JAAXYV010001107.1:0-10176 GCA_036851875.1 Novacerus sp. FZ-2019
TAGTTTTACTTCACTGAAGATACGATATAACTACGATATAGTTTCAAAATTTGGAACTACGATTTCAAAACTGTACGATCGTAGTGGTACGATTTAGAACACTACTAATTAATAAAAATCAAAGCTACTCTTCTAAAATAAGAACTCTGTTCACTACAAATTGAAATAAAATTTACTGCTGTTACCGTGGATATTACAAATTATGAAAATTGTTTGTGGCTGCTATAGTTACCAAGAATTTTGATTGCCCTATGGTAACCAAATACAAAATCTACCAGTTCAACACATTTTTTGACATCCTCTTGATTGATTTTTGGTAGCAGATAAATATTGGGCCGCATCGTCATGAATCAACAGCGGACGTCGAGATTATCCCTTAAAGGCTCACAGTTGAGGAAACTGGAGTTATCTTTCTCTAATATTTAGGAAGTTATTTTTTAATAAAACCTTTGAATGTAACAATAACAATATTTCATTATGTGGACGCTCAAAAGAATCTCGACGTCCGTCCTCGCGATACCTACACGCATCAAACTGAGTTGAAGTTAGTTTACCTATCATCACCGACTAAACGAGACGCACAACCTCTGCCAATTGTTGGCTATCAGCATCGAGTTAAAATCACTTCACTAAGCTAGAAACTTCAACAAAATATAACTGTAAATCAGAAACTTTGATTGATTAATTCCCCTTTGTTACATTTCACTGCTTTTTACTGCAACGTAATTGGGCCATCAGTGGAAATGATATAATATATTCAATTTTTATTTAATCACAAGACACATTCAACATATTGTATATACTACTAACCTTGACTACCGATGAAAATATGCAATCCAGTTATAAAAAAACCGATATTGGACCCTTGCACGTCTGTAGATCCCTTATTAGTTCCAGTTGTCCTAATCCTTGTTACCTGTACATTCAACGTTACGTTTTATTTTTTATTTCAAATGAAACATTGTACTACGAAGGAAAGCCTTCGAGCTGATTAAGTTAGAGGTACAGGTCAATTGACAAAAGTTATGTTGAAATTAGATGTAAAAGTTACTGCTGGTCAACTGAAATTCTATGAAGGATAAACTATGTCATCATATGTACACCTCCGACAATCAAACAATAATAGCTTTCACACCTTAATGTATTTCAACCTTCGTACGTGAACGTGGCATGTTAGAAACTTATACTGCCAACTAGATGCATAACTTATGTTTGCCATACCAATATTGAATATCGTTAGAATGCTAATATTTCTAAATGAATCATAAATATGAATTTAAAAAACTAAAACCTAAATACTAACATGAGTAGTTCAGTTTAGTTGATAATTTAAATTACGGTTTACCTGACTTTGAACTGTCGTGAAGTTGAGTATGCTCGTTGACGAATAAAATAATTGGTCTCCTCACACCTCAAGTGTCTCAGTGTCCCAAAATAAAACGAAATGGTGAAGCAATTAATGAATCAAAACAAGTATTGTAGTTTATAGTTGAGAGCAAACAACTCACAGCTGACCGAAACAGCCTTTGGTCTGTATCCAATTCCTGATTGGATCCATAAGTTGAAAGTTAAAAAAAAATGAAAAATAAATCAACAGACAACGACTTCGACTTGTAAAGTTACAGCTTGAGACTTTACAAACGGATTATTTAAAGCAGGCAATAAGGCAAACAGTGTTGAAAACAAAATTGTGCTACTTGATTAGAATAAGCGTAATGATGACGCCTCACTACAGTAAGCACACTTTACTATTCAATAATACCCTGGAATGCTATGCATGCAGTGGTGTACTTTTGTTTGACTGAACTTCGTTCGTATGCATGCATTCACTATTTGAGTTTCTTCACACAACCAGCATAAAGAGCGAGCCAAATCATCTGCCTTTCTTCGTTTTCCTCCCAATTCTCCACGTGAGTAATCACATGCCCCGTAACCGGTAGGAAAGTTCAATTTTATTTCATATGTCGTTGTTTAGCCTGGACTGTCGTCGTATTGTCGTTTGTAACCGTTTGTTAATTTATTTTAGACAGTTGTCGGCACTCGACGCAGATGAGTGAAACGACGATTAAAGCATTGTTTAATTATTTGTTTGTGTTACAAATAAATTCCCATTAAAAATTATAACATTTAAGTATTAAAGATGGCAACAAAGAAGAAAGTTGATGGCAGTGTTGCGGCGCCGAATGTCGGACCGGTAGAAGAGAGCGACCTACTCATAATTAGACCATTGTATGCATTTTACTGTGTAATCATAACTTTCGACAAGCTAAACACATTCTATGTGAAATGCATTAATTATCAACTGTTTTAGCCTATATTGTCATAAATCTTTCTGTTCTGTATACTGATTTCTTGGATTTTAATTTAATTGTTTAGAGGTGCAGGACAAGAAGTTGGGCGGTCGTGCATTATGCTGGAATTCAAAGGGAAAAAAATCATGGTAAGTGTGTACATAAAGTGTAATAGAATCTTTGTCTCCGCTCCCCCCGCCCATGTACAGCCGAACGAAAAAAAAGTTGGCTAAAGGCAAGGCCATAAACAATATACTTAGGTATCTCAAAGTGACATGATCTGAGATCTAGTATATTTGCAAACACAACTTTGTCGCAATGAAATCAAAATGGGACAAAGATCCTTCAACCTCTTGCGTAGATCGTCGTTGGAAAGTTTATAGTAATAGTAAACCACGTATAGTTTATTATGGAAACTAATTTCAAAGTAAAGCCTGATCAGTTGTCAATAGTTTAATGATTTGTTTCTATGTATAGCTGGATATTGGAATTCATCCTGGTCACACAGGAATGGAAGCATTGCCATTTGTTGATCTGATAGATGCAGATGAAATTGACTTGCTACTGGTGTCTCAGTAAGAAATAATTACCCAGAAATTATCTAGAACGTAAAATTGTCGATTTACAATTCTGTCAATAATTAACCGTCTTTTAATCTCAAATTAGTTTCCATTTGGATCATTCTGGAGCACTACCTTGGTTTTTACTCAAAACGGCTTTCAAAGGAAGATGCTTTATGACACATGCCACTAAAGCTATTTATCGGTGGTTGGTATCCGATTACATTAAAGTGAGGTAAATGTAAAGAAAAATATCCACCTTAATCGTTTTGAGTATTTTGTCTGTTTGTCCCATTATGGAGCCTATCTCGCGCTGCTGGAAAAAATGTTTTCTTCCCGGCATCCAAAAATTCTTCCCAGTTGGCCAAACTAAATTTCCCGATGTTTAATATGATCTATAATGGATATTTAATTGTACATGTTCATTTTTTACTAGTATTTCTAAAAATGACTCCCGTTTCTCTGAAAAATATTCCCGTTTTGCCCTTTGAGGCGAAAATTTCCCGGCATCCTAGATGCCAGGATGCCACAGTTTTTCCACCAGCGCTATCTCGCCGTGTCTTCGCCGTTTTGTTGTACCGTCATATTTCGTACTAACTTTATTTCCAAACCGCGTAGAAAAAGTTGCCTTTGTTTGAAGACTGACACTTGTTGGTCGTAATTCATTTATTTTTCAGAAGGATTTTGGTATGGGTGGTTATTAATAATGGTTTACAAATAAACAGCAATTCGAAAATGGTTATATTAGTTCAGGATTTATTTTTGTGTAATGTTTCAAACTATATTTCGGACTCTGAAACTCAGGAATTCACACTCAGAGCCATATTTCTTTTGCTATACTTATTTAGACAGTCTGATTTGAGATGAAGATAACTTTTAAAACTTGAAACCTAACTTAGTATTATAAACTAAGTTGGAGACTTTGTTTTTGCTTCATATATATCATTTTACTAGAAGATATATTGTCATTTATGGACTTAATGTAGTTTATTTGATTTTATTAAAATTTTGTTGAATATTCCACAGCAATATTTCAACTGATCACATCTTATACACCGAAGCTGATCTAGAGGCTTCAATGGACAAAATTGAAGTGATAAACTTTCACGAAGAGAAGGAAATTAAAGGAATTAAGTTTTGGGCTTATCATGCTGGACACGTACTAGGAGCTGCTATGTTTATGATTGAAATTGCGGGAGTTAAAGTTCTTTATACAGGCGATTTCTCACGACAAGAAGATCGGCATTTAATGGCTGCAGAGATTCCAACTGTGCGGCCGGATGTAATGATAGTCGAATCGACATATGGTACTCATATTCATGAAAAAAGAGAGGAAAGGGAAAGTCGATTCACTGGTATCATTCATGATATCGTTTCACGTGGAGGCAGATGTCTGATTCCAGTGTTTGCTTTGGGCCGAGCTCAAGAACTTCTCCTGATCTTAGGTGAGAATGAAGACCTACAAATTGTTTTCCGGAACATTAAAATGAGGATGTATTACATCGATTGTTTGGGATTTGTATTACAGATGAGTATTGGGGCCAACATCCAGAATTACAGGACATTCCTATTTACTATGCCTCCTCGTTGGCCAAAAAGTGTATGGCTGTGTACCAGACCTATATTAATGCTATGAATGACAAAATTCGACGACAAATTGCCATCAGTAATCCATTTGTGTTCAAGCATATCTCCAATTTGAAAGTAAAATTCGCGTACATTATTCTATATTAATGCCAATCAGAAATATGTGTACTACGTCTTCGTGTTTATTCATTTGGTTAGAGTATCGAGCATTTTGATGACGTAGGTCCTTGTGTGGTCATGGCTTCACCGGGCATGATGCAGAGTGGATTGTCAAGAGAACTTTTTGAAATGTGGTGTACCGACACTAAAAATGGGGTCATTATCGCTGGTTATTGTGTAGAAGGAACTTTGGCCAAACAAATATTATCAGAACCGGAAGAAGTTACTCTTCTAAGTGGAGTGAAAGTTCCACTGAAAATGTCAGTGGACTATATTTCGTTTTCAGCGCATACTGATTATGAGCAAACGTCTGAATTTATCCGGGCATTAAAGCCTCCTCATATTGTAAGTTTTTTAAATTTAAATATGATTGAATGAGAATGTGAAATGATTTATTTAATTGGACAAAGGTTTTAGTACATGGTGAGCAAAATGAAATGAGTCGACTGAAGGCTGCACTTATTCGCGAGTATGAAAATGATTCTCACAAAATGGAAGTTTATAATCCCAAAAATACAGTTGCAGTTGAACTTTACTTCCGTGGAGAGAAAATGGCAAAAGTAAGGTTTTTCATGGAGTAAATGCAGTTTAGTTTTCATTCTTGTGAATTTTAACATTTGATTTTGACTTAGGTTATGGGATCTTTAGCAACCGAAAAACCTTCTACTGTCAGTCGCATCTCCGGAATTTTGGTGAAAAGAAATTTTAATTATCACATCGTTGCACCGTCTGATCTCGGAAGTAAGTTATTTCTGCTACCTCATGAGTCAACTTGAAATCGAATTTAATTATCGCTGTTGTTTTTTTAGAGTACACGGATTTAACTATGAGTACTGTGACGCAGAGACAAAGTATATCTTACTCTGGGTCATTTGATTTGCTGTATCATATGCTTGTGCAGTTAGCTAAAGAGGCAGAAGTTTTGGAGTCAAAAGTAAAGGAAAAAACAGTGATTCGGGTGTTTAAAGTTATTGATGTTGTATATGAGAAAGGACTAGTTACAATTGAATGGGTAGCATCCCCTGTTAACGACATGTATGCGGATGCAGCACTGACCTCTGTTCTACAAGCTGATTCTATTGAAGTTCATCCTAATGATTTCCCACCCCCTCCAGACATTGACAATGAACATTTCAAAGTATGTAATATATTCTTGTATGAAATCAAACTGTAAGTGCAAGCAATATTTAATCTTATCCATGGCCTTTAGGAATGTGTAATAGACACTCTGCAGGACATGTTCGGACGCGACTGTGTTCCAAGGACTTTCAAAGGAGACAGCGTTTCCGTAGTTGTTGATGGAAAAACTGCTCAAATAAACTTCAAAACTTTGGTAAAATATTTGACGTTAAGACTAAGGGGACAATTTGTATTTAAACCTGATAACTACGAATTTCATTCTGCTATGTAGGAAGTAAAATGTGAAGAAGATGAAGCCTTCCAGCAGATCGTCCAATCCGCAGTGACACGGCTTCATAACACACTTACACCTATGTGTACCGTAGCTCCATAAAAGCTGGCATAAGCTTTTATCTTATATTGCTTTGCTTTTGTATTTATTCTATTATTAAGTATTTGGATTTTATTAAATGTATCTTTTAAAAATTAAAAATGGCATAAATATAGATTTTGACAAGTGATAATTGATATCAATTAATAGCTCTTTGAGGGGAATTTTAATTTACATAAATATATACCTTTTCAGAAAATAATTGACATAGATATCGACATTGATTTCACACAATTTCTAGGTAATTAAAACTTGTAATATACATTTCGTTGACTGGTTTACTGATTTTTGTGGAGTTTAGGCATATGAATTTTATTCCATGTGAAGTAACGCAGCTTAATCACTGGTGTAATTAAAGAATGTTGTAACTTAAAGGGCTTCAATGAGCAATGCAATTCCTTGACCGCCACCAATGCACGCTGATCCAATTCCAAATTTGGCTCCGCGGCGTCTGGGGATAATTTTAAATACATACATATGAGCACGCGGTGCTAAGAATTACATGTTAAATAAAACTACAATAATCATATTAGATATAAATACATCCGGCTATACCTTAGTTCATGAACCAAGTGAGCGGTGATTCTGGAGCCAGATGCCGCCAAAGGATGACCTAATGCAATCGCACCTCCATCAACATTCAACTTACTGAAGTCTAGTTTCAGTTCTTTAGCGCAGGCAATCGTTTGAGATCCGACTGCCTCGTTGATCTATATATCACGAACATTTAACAGTTGTACATTCAATCCCGTTCCATAACATCACTAACAATCAAATTAAATGAGTATTCCTAATAACCTCAACCAAATCAATATCATCTAAAGACTTTCCAGAGATTTTCAGAAGTTTTTGGATAGCTGGTACGGGCCCAATACCCATAATGGTTGGTTCCACTCCAGCAATACCGTATCCAACAACACGGGCTAAAGGCTTTAAATTATATTCTTTGCATGCTGCCTCACTGGCAATGATTACAGCCCCTGCACCATCACAGATTCCCTATACATTGAACATCAAAATTTAGTATTTCTTTGGCCACAGAAATTCAAATGAGTTTCAAATTATAGGTTTTGAGACCGCGATTCGAAACTTACAGACGCACTTGCAGCTGTGACTGTTCCATTTTTCTTAAAGACTGTTGGCAATTTGGCAAGAGTTTCAAGCGTTGTCTGCGGTTTTGGATGTTCATCGACTGTCATGTCAACCTCCTCCCGCTTAACTTTGATCTTGACTGCTGCGATTTCTTCCTTAAAGTATCCCTTGTCATTGGCTATGTTTGAGTTTTACGCACATTTAAATGATTTAGCCTTGAATATAAATTACAGTATACTTATTAAAATTAGTATACTGTTTAACCTGCTTTCCATCGCTGCTGAGAGTTATAAGCGAACTGGTCGACTTCTTGCCGTGTAAGTGAGTACTTCTCAGCCAAGTTCTCTATTTTGATAGACATAATTAGAAAAATTAAATACTAACTGGTAAGGCATAAATAACACACCTGCTGTAACTCCCATCGGTGTTTTACAATGTAAATCGGTCAACGACTGCCACAATGAGTCTTCCAGCTAAAGAAATTCAATATGTATCAATGGAAATTGACAATACATATTGTACTAAGATTAATGAAGCAACAAGGAACAAGCTGCTACCTAATCTTGAACTGATGCACACAAACTTATTCAGACTTATCATAAAACTGTTTAAAATAATTGTTTTACCTGGTAATCCGTTCCCAGGCGAGTTCCAAATCGGACTGTTTAAAGCAATGTTTATAAAAAAACTTTTAATTTCATACTTCTTTCGAACTAGGTTTAGTTATTTAATATTTGAATAATTATGACACCGTACCGTTTCTAACATTGAAAGGAGATTGACTCATGTTATCACTTCCTCCTGTTAAAACAACTTTAGAATCCCCCATTAGAATGTCCTGAAATCGTAAAATAAATTCAGTTTACGTCTACCACCGTTTCTTAATCCGTAAACTTACATGTGCTCCGGAAACGATAGAAGTAAATCCAGAACCGCATAATCTGTTAACTGTTAAAGCTGGTTTATCAATGGGGATTCCGCAGCGAAGAAGTACATGCCGTGAAATGTATGCAGCATCTGCTGAAGCTGACTGCAACAAAGCAAATTACAGTTTTTGCTGAACTATAATTACTGTGGAAAGACGAGAATACATTGAATGTTGGAATTCGATAACAAATTGAAATACAGTAAGAGGTCTATATGAATTTGTCCTTTGAATTTTTGTCTGATTTCTTATTCCCTTCCCCTATAGTCATAATTCACTTAGAGATAATCTTCACACACCCAGCTCCCTACTCCAGACATCTTGTCTATACTTTAAATTACGTTTGAAAAGTAGTAAATATTTTCACGTATTTTGAATTTTAAAGCAAAACAGAATATTGTCATTATTTTATTCAATAGAGCACACCTAAGCAACTCCATAATTGTACAGCCGATAATGAAAATAGTTAGGTCAAAATGTCAAATACGTATAAAAGAAATCATTTTGGAAACAGAAAACAATAACCTATATTTAGTTCACATTCATAATTGGACTGGTATATCGGAAAACAAAATCGAAATTGTGAAGATGGATTTTTTATTGTTAATTTCTATCAACATCAAAAAGCAAAGTTTAGAAATATGCAAAGACAATATTAAACACTAGTTCTACTCATTTACATTTAAAAATATTAGAACGAATAAGAAAATGCGTACTCACACTTATGACATTTCCTATCACCACGGAGTCCACAATTTTAGGGTCAACATTACCAGCTACAAGAGCAGCTTTAGCAGCAACTTCTTGCAAATCGACACATGTTTTGTCCATCAATTTTCCACCAAAAGCTCCAAATGGTGTTCGTTTTGCCGCAACAATAAAAATTCCTGTGTGCATATAATATAAAATCGCATTTAAAGTCATAACAAACAGTCGGCAGATTTTCACAGAAATACAAATACAATTCGTTATGGAAATCAATGTATTACAAAAATCATATTGAAATCGTGTTCGTTTTCACCCATTCAATAATAGAGAACAGTTATGAATTAATTATTACCTTTAGTTAAAGAAGCCATAATTCAATTTGCTCGTAAGCAGAGTAATGACAGACTTTAATTAATTGTAGGACTAGGAATAAATGACGGAATTTTTAATGGAAACTTTCAGCTGTGGACACTAGATGTGCTGTTGAACAGAGCTAAAATTGATTTGACAGTCAACCAACACAACAGCTGCTATAGTATAGAAATATCAGTATACACCTTACGTCGAAATCCACAAAGATACTGCACTCATTTGATTGGTTTCTTTCTGCCTTTAGATGGACTTTACGGTGCAAAGTTCAAGTGCAATGAGATTCCAATTTAAAAACTCGTATGATTCGTATGGTAATGACGTGACACTAAGAACCCCAAATCAGTGGCGTAGCGAACAGTAGCGTAGCGTACGAAAATTTCAGTACCGGCCGTTATCATTTTCTGTATTACGATGTACATATTATTAATAGTATAATTTATTGTTCTTTAGCAGTGTGTACGAAGCAATATAACCAATCTAAGTGAAAATCATTTATTTCAACTTAGGCTTTGTTTTTACAAAACAATTGTGACGATTTGACCCACAAATGTTGGTACGATTATTTCACAGAGTAAGAAATAACATATTGAATATGATCCAATGCATTTTTATAGAAACCTATCTCAAAAATACGAAAACTGTTTATTATTTTAGTATGGGAAAGGAACTTTGTTATTTCATATTCAATTAATAAAATAGCTACCAAATGTTCAAACGAGAAAAGTTTACTTTATTATACTTAGTCTTGCAAATGTTCTTTCTTTGATTGCCAAACAAGCAAAGTTTGAGATATTCTTACTAGAACTATTTCTATAGAAATAGTATACATGTTGAAGAATGTCGTGTCCCCTTTCAATTTATTTGAACTTGGCCTAGTTTATTACTATTCACCAGAAAGTTTTAACGGGTCGAAACGGACAAGTTCGAAAAATGATGCATTCTTTGTTCACCGCCACCTTTCAATTTAATTGG
>JAAXYV010001108.1:0-10174 GCA_036851875.1 Novacerus sp. FZ-2019
GTCAATTGAAAAACAGTTTCGATACTGTTCGAACTGCTGTCATATAATTTATGCAAACAAAGAAAAAGTACATACATTTTCATGGAATATCTAATGGAAACAGAACACATTTTACACGAGGTAAATTAATTATATACCTTACTGCTGATTCAATTTTTTCATTGATTGACTCCACCAGTGTAATGATAGCATACGTTTGACAGAACCTAACAGCGCTATTTTACCATTTCTTTAAAAGTTAGTTTCCTTTACTATTCCACTTTCTGTTTCATTTTTCCCCAATTCCATTACTTCCAATATATGATTTTAATATTCTGCTCATTATTTCATACAAACATTAAATTCAATTATTCTAATTGTAACTTGATGTATTACGGAGTTGTGCAAACAGCAAGTTCTATTGAGTGACAAGCCTGAAGCTAGTAATTGATTTAAATATTGTCCTATATTGTCTTATAGAACAGAATTTCTTCTATCGCATTCTATTTATAAAATAATGTATCAATTGATGACGAAGTATAACTGAAGTTAATACGAGAAAATGTAATTACTATTAAAAACATCAAAACTATTCATACAGACTAGTGTTTACATTTATACACAATCAGTGAAAATAGAGACTTTTGAACTTACGGTTGTCTCTAAAGGCCTAGGATTGATGCTATTAGGTGAAAAGGGTGAACCGTTCAATAAAATGAGTCGGTGAAAAAGCCCTGTACGAGTTCAAAAAACAACATCAGAGGGTAAATTAAGTTTAAGCTTCTGCACAAAACTCCAATATAACTTAAGTTGAAGCTTGAGTCAAGACGACTCACTTTGATTAAATTTTTTCACATACCATCATAAGCTTGAGAAACAGGGGACAAAGCCAAAAGCCCTGCCAAAGTTGCATCCATATCATATCCCATTAGGCAAATATTATTCGGATCCCCACCGAATCCTCAATGTTCTCCTACATTGCATTACAAATACGTTAACTTAACAAAAGCAAGTATTAGACATTCGTCAAGTACACGAAGCATTTTTTAGGTAGTTCAATACGATATATACTACGATGTTTCTTTCACTCCCTCGTCTTGCCTTGACTGGTTTGGTGACTGAATTCAGATACAGATAGAGATAACATTTGTTTTGTTTTATCTTCAATTTGCTTGCTTAAAATACCTTAATCCATTGAAGTGCCGCCAGCTGATCCCACAGCCCAAAATTACTTCGCACGTCTTCAGAGAAGCCGGGTTGCAAAAAACCCAAGACACCCACCCGGTAGCGGAACGAGATAACGATGACATTTCCTATCGCTGCCATACTGCTTCCATCAAATGGATCTTCTGGGTCGTCCTGTTGGGAATTTACAAAGACCAACACTGCTAGCCCCTGCCCCCGGTTTTTGTCAGCTGTATTATCAAAAAGACCTAATCATGGGATTTTTGCTTTGTTTCTACACTCAAAAGGCCGCAATTGATAAATTAATGTTAACATTTTTTTTCTCCTTTTTTTGTTTCTAAAAATTACTTCAATTTTCATACTGAAACTACTCAAAATTAACAACCTACTCTCCAAACATAAATTACTTGTTTATTCCATACTAATATTAACAGTATGAAACTTCAACATACAATGTTGAAAGTTAGACTTACTATTCAAAGGTGCATAAATATCAAGATAAAGGCAATCATCCAAGTCCATCGTCTTCTTCAGAGCTCTAAGAGGATTATCAGGAAAATTAGTTCGGTTTAATGTTTCAGCATGATTTTTTGGACAGGGGGGTTTGGTCACATTTGCGGAGTAAACTTCAGTTCTGGACCGTGGAGGAAGAGGTGCGGGGCTTTCATAGCGTAGGGCAGCCACAGGTGGGCTTGCATATGGAATGCCTTTGAATATCTACGAAAAGTACAAACCTTATTTACATATTTCCTGTCATCTTTAAGCGCACACAACCAAGAAAGTCACTTCCCAGATTTGTCATGCCAGATTCTAATTTTAATTTGTATCACACATAACACAAATTTAAACCCTTCCGTAAACTACAACGTTTTGTTTTCCATATGAAATAATAGTAAAAGCTATTTTAGTCATTGAAAGACATAAAGTAAATAACACAAAACGCAACACATAGCTATGCATGCGAAAGAATTAATGCATCTCTATGTACTTCCTTGCCAAATATTTTCACACTAATAAACAACAGGGCAAGCTGTCAAAAAACAAAAGCAATAAAATACATACTTCAACGACAGGAAGTCCTCCATAATTTCTAAAATTGAACGAATTGCTTGTGATGGGAGGACGAATATTGCCAGGGCCAAGTATTCCCTGTACAGGACCTTGCTTCGTAAAAACTACTCTAGGACTCAATGTATTCAATCCGAAGCACTCAACTCCTTGAAAAGTCCAAAGTCCACAGAGAATAACACAAAAGCACCAAAAATTCGAAAAAGTCCATAAAATTTGGCACCACCACCATTGCTGTCTCCTCTTTGCTCCACTCCGACTCATTTTATTGGTAATAAAACTTTACAATGCTCATTAAATTTTGCTCAGGCGGCAACTTCTGGCTTCCTCAACACAATGGTTGAGAATGTATAAACACATAAATACTAAAACCAAGTGCACTTCTCAATTTATTTTACACTCACAGTACTATAGTTATAGTCCCAGTCACATTTACAACAACAGTAACGCAACACCAACGCCAACGCCAACGCCAACACCAACATCGCAATACTTCTCCTGACACCACATCACATTTACACAAAAGAGAAACAATCACATAATAATTTTCAATATTCAACTTCAAATTTTTACTTCACTAATTCAGTTTCAATTTAAATTTCAGTCAATTTTATCTCACGTCACAATAATCCCAGCTCACAATTCACAATTTGGATAGAGTAATTAATTACAACCAACAGTGTTCCACAACCCTACACTTACTTATGTACACACTAAAAGGAAAACTCTTCACGACAACTTTTTTCATTCAATGGCAGTCCCAGGTATTTTAGCAACGCAGATTAAGTTTGACATTACGGGGCATGAATTTCGAGAACAGTTGCTTATTTTCTTTACTATCCAATCCAGTATTGTGATTACTTTGTGGTGACGATCTACGAATCCTAGTTCAAGCCGCACTAAGATATATGTATATGTTGTATGTATGAAGATTATTATTAATGCGAGGGGTCCAACCCAGTGGATAAAACCGATGGATGCGGAAAGGCGGACGACCGACCGAGCGAAGGAGAAGCATTCCCACACAAATGAAAACGAACTGCAAGTTATTTTTAACCCGGATGCGGGCATTAGAGTAAGCCTCCGAAAATAGATGCCTCGAGTCAGAGAGTAAGAGTCAACTCCAGTCACTTTCTTTCCACCACTGCACTGCACACCAGCCATACCATGCCATGTCTTACCATACCATACCATCATCATACTAATACATACTTACTATTATATCTATCACTATATACTTGTAGTAGAGCTAGTACGACTCTTAAACTTAAATTTTAACTACTCAGCTTAACTAAACTTAACGTATTTATTCCAACAAAAGCCGGTCTCTAAAAATAATCGGAGGGAAAAGGGGAATTTGGCGACAGGCCGGGTCTCCAATGTAGGCCGTTCTCAGCATCTCAGAAGTTTATTCCCGAAGAGAGATGCATGTAGCATCTCTCTTCGGGAATAAAATCAATCACATTGGCTACAAAAAGGGACTTTGTTGGAAACAGGCCGGGTCTTGAATGTAGGCAGGTCTCCAAAGAGAAAGACTTTGGCATTCCGGACCTCATCTGATCTTTTGAAA
Organism: Novacerus sp. FZ-2019; assembly: GCA_036851875.1. Classification (NCBI taxonomy): domain Eukaryota; kingdom Metazoa; phylum Arthropoda; class Collembola; order Entomobryomorpha; family Tomoceridae; genus Novacerus; species Novacerus sp. FZ-2019. The sequence continues at coordinate 3,803 of JAAXYV010001108.1, forward strand.
GGGTAAATCTTTATGAAATAGGGTAAATTTTTGGTATTCCGGACATCGTTTTATATTTATGAATATTTTTTTAGACTAATATGAGATCACTAATCACAATTATGAAGGAATTTTTCACAGGTAACCTAACCCAACCTGACGGAACGTAACCTAACCTAACTGATACTTCTGACCTTGTCTGACCTATGCTAAAAATTTTTGTAGACTAATATGAGGTCGCTAATCGCGAATGTGAAGGAATTTTTTCAGAGGAAACCTAACCTAACCTAACCAGTACTTCTGACCTCGTCTGACCAATGTTAAGCTTTTTTTTGTAGATTAATATAAGGTCTCTAATCACGAATGTGAAAAAAAATTTCAGCGGAATCCTGATCCTGATCTGACCTAACCTAAACTTTGATATTCCGGACATTGTCCAATCTTTTTTAAATTCCTTTTCTAGACTACGAGGTCACTAATTCCAATTCCGAATGTGCTAAAAGTGTAGAGAAAAAGACATGATTTTTTTTTTAATTTAAAAAAATTAAGATTTTTGCTGAAAAATTCTTTCACATTCGTGATTAGCGACCTCATATTAGCCTAGAAAAAAATTTCATAAATATCCAACGATGTCCGGAATACCAAAGTTTTGCCCTCCACAGAAAGCAAACCAGTTTGTCTACAAGCCGGGGACTGTTTTTGGAATAAATACGGTATATAATATTAATGTACAGTTAAGCCTAGGATGCACAAAGTTAAATTTTGGCTTCTGAAGTAAGCTCCATCCAGAGAGAATTGAAATGGCCCTTCACTCCGCTATTACTACAGACACAGACACACACACACAGTGACAAGACAATGCTCGAGACGTCATGACTTCAAAACAAATCTTTTACGCTATGATACGATCCTTGCTTGTATATAGCTACTACTACTTAATACAACAATTCAATTTGAATCTGCATTCAACACTAATAGCATGACGTGACGTATATAACCAAGCATAATTCTAAACCTCGCGTTCAAGTTTACGACGCACTACTACGCAGAAATTTGCAGCATTTAATACGACAACTAATGTTGTATTTGTCGTCGTCGTCAACCATAGTCAAGTCCAAGTCAAGTAATTTGTCACGCGGCATATATACAATATGCAGATCCTCTCTTTCATTGTATTATAAATGCATTGCTTGCTGCTACAACTACAACACAAATATGTGTACACTGCTGTACATTACAATCACCTCAACCAAACGGGAGCTGTATAAATTCCATCTTGTCTTTGTTTAGCTTCTTTTGTCATCTCTTCGTTTCGTTGGGATGTGGAATTTTTGTGGCAGGAAATCACTAGGATTTCATTATTCCGGGGATACTCCACCCGGGAGGGAGTGAGTCATCCACTCACCTTACTCTTACCGAATCACCTTTGGTCAACTAACTCAATTTAATTATTTAAAAAGTGCATATCACTACAACTGGAATTTTCATTACTTGTTAATTCTTTCAATTTATTTATTTTCACGGTGTCAGATGGTAACATTTTGAATCACTTATTTTTGAAGATCGAGCTTTCGAGATGTCGCTACTATCTTCATCATGATATATAATGGAAATCGAAAGTTGTATTCAATCTTAAAGTAATATAAGTTTCGTCCCCCTCTAACACTGCGAATATAAATAAATAACACCTTCAATGTAAATTACTGTAACTTTTGCATACATCCATGTTTTATTTTTAATGCAGCATTATTATTTAAACAGCGTCTAAATCATTAACACCACAACCATAATGGATTTGATGTGTAAAGAAAAATCGAATGTGTTTCTGATTGAGAGTTAGTCAGACAGAAGGAGGAATGAAATTGGCTTAGACTAACTTAAATTGATAGTTGATTGACACGTAAATCCCTCGTTCTAAAAGTGTTTTAAACTCAAATAACCAAGTAATTTTCTTCTACTAGCTTTCTTTTTAAAGTTCATTGTGAAGCTCTAAAAAAATGGTGATTTCCGCTCTCTCGCTCTTATACTGCGATTGAACCATTTCAGCATCTCTCTAAGAATTTGGTAAATCCAAGCCACTAACGCAGCAATCTTTGCACTATTGACTGTGTGAGAGGATCAAGCAAGTTTATTTCGCATTATCTCTCCACTATCTACTTGTGTGTAATTCCCAGAGTGAGAATGCATAATGTGTATAAAATGAGTGTGTTCCATACAACATACAAGAACTCTGTTCTTCACTAAGTTGATTTTAAAACTATAAGAATAAGAATAACAGAGAGAGAGAGAAGGAGTATTACGCTTTGCTTTGTCTTTGCTGAATACATGTGATGTGATGCATGTGAAAATGTGAACTGAACTCAAGTCAAGACAAGTCAAGTCAAGTCAAGTGAAGGAAAGTAAGGATTTCCGAGTTGAGTTCAAACATCAAGCAAGTGATGGCTGGGCATTGCAATGCAATGCAATGGTTTGAAAAGCCTTTTTGGCTTCACTTGGCACTTTAGCTGACTTCTTGAGAAGAGAAGTAAAAGATGCTCAAAACTAAAACCCAGAGTCAAAGCCAAAGCCAAAGTCAAATAAAGTCAAGTGAAGCACCAAGCTCACTCAATGAGAATGTGATGTGATGTGAATACTCAAGAGATTCTAACAAAGATAATAGTATATAGGTAGTAGTTACCTATACTGTACACGTATAATATAATATAATACAGTACAGTACAGTACAGTTTAACTAAGTAAGTGAGTTTGCATACGAAGCAATATTTGTTGTATGTATCTGTCTGTAGTTTGTACTGTACCTACTTCTTAGATTGCTTTTCTTTCCATTTGCTTGCATTACTTGTTTTTCTATAGTTTAAGTGTAGCTGTAGTAATGGTAGTAATGCTAAGTACTTGTACTCGTACAGAAAAGTACCGTAGTAGTAAAAGGAGGAAAGCAAGTTCGTAATGCAGAGTAAAGTATACACTGCAATACGCAGAACAGATAAAGCAGATGACTGAACTGGAAATGAGTGTGTAATGTAATGTAGTTTAGTTTAGTGCAGTTCAGTGTAGTGTAGAGTGTAGGTATAGTTTAGCTTCACTTGAACTGGAGTACAGAGGGGAATGAAGTGAAGAGAAATATAAGGCAACAAATAGGAAAGGAGAAGAGAGGGTGGCCTTTTGCCAAAAATGTAACCCTTTCAGAAAGGAATCCTTATTATTTATAGCCCATTCTATCCTTTTATATTTTGTATCGTCATTTATCAAACATTTCTTTGACATCGCTTCACTTGAACTTATGCTGTCACTTTACTCAAAGTGTCATTTTTCAAAATCATTTGAATTGACTTGAGTTTAAATCATATTATAGAAATATGTACATGTACAATCTATATATATGTATGTATATAGGCATGTATACATGGGCTTCTGAATTTATATGAGTAATAGGTAGTGTGGTGTTGGTGTTGGTAGATAATAACGTGTTTTGAACAAAAAATATGTAAGTGTAGAATGACAATGTGCTTTAAACAGATGATAATCTCTTTGGGATTAGGAAATACCTAAAAATATGCTACATAGGGTATTTTGTAATTCCTTTAGAATGCAGGATGGTGATATAGAAAAAAATTGCAAAGAGTTGGAGGTAGAGAAATTCCGTGGTGCTTAAGATGTGAATCATGCTCCATTCATTTCTGGAATGGAATGAAAGTGTGCATGGCCAAGGCAATTGTAACAGCATCGCATCATGCTCAGCTATTTTTCTTAATAACATCTGTTTGTTTTCACACTGGCTGAATTTCCGAAGGATGTTTTCCTTTTGGATTTGAAAGCAAATGTAGACAAAGGAACAATATGATTGTTAATATAAAATTAAGATTAGGAGTGCTGCATGTGTGAATGTGAAGAGGAAGACTTCTTTGCTCATGAATGCGTGCTGAGAATATTTTATGAGATTGAAAGCTACGGCTGGAATATAAAATTTGTGGTTTCTTCCCAGGTCATTTTCTAATTACTTGTTGCTGTATAACATGAGTTGTTTGAAACTCTATGCTGCTGCTATTCTACTTCAATATAGGGTTGATTCCCGTTAGAATGAATGGTATGTCTAAATCGTTACTATGATAGATACGAATTTGATGACCAAAGTGCAGTCAGACCGAGTTGGCTTAAATTAGCAGATGTAGAAATTAGATTTGTTTATTTGATTTATTTTGAAACGATGAAGCTAACTGATTTGAAATATAGGGGAATTGTAAAGCAGTGCTTGATACGGTGGTGGAGTATGACACCCTGGACAGTGCTTTATATGCCCTCTACCACAGAAATGACTTGTTTTTAAAGGTAACATTTGATGACCTCTACAGGTCAGACATTATGATAGGTACCTATTTTCTAGGGTAAATCAAACATTGTTCAGTAGATTAATTTCATCTCTGTGCCAATTTCTAGCCAAATCGGACTCACCGCACTGTTTTCTGTGTGACTATTGGTGACCCCTAGCGGATAGAATCTTTCTAGGGCATACCTAACATTATTTCGAACCTAAATTCGACTCCTCATGACAATTTTCAGGCACATCGGATAGATGGCACTTTTTCCATTTGTGACCTTTGGTGACCTGCAGAGGTCAAACCCTGATGAAGATTTTTCTGAGAGAAATCAAACATTATTCAGTCGATTAATTTCACCTCTACTCAATTTGTATCCAAATCTGACTAACTGAAGTGGTTTTTGTTTGACCTTTGGTGAGCTCTAGCGGTCACATGGTATGGTCAGACTCTGTTTAGGGCATACCTTCCATTATTTAGGATTTTAAATTCTACCTCTCTATCAAGTTTTAGAAACATCGAACAAAGGGTACTAGTTTGACTTGTGATTTGAAAAGGTTAAACGCTAAAGTAGATTTTTAGGGTAAATCAAACATTGTTCTAGAGGTCCAGTTCCACCTCTGTGCAAATTTTTAGCCAAATCGGTGTGACCGCACACCGGCCGTACTAACTGGAAGGGGGGTCCATTGGAGTCACCCTTCAAAGTTTTGTTCAATTAATCATGCGTGTAAACTGATCAAGGTTATGAGGATTATATTCTTCCTGAAGCTTTGCTACGCTTTCATAATTATAATGGAGGTGAAGTTTCTTCCTGCAGACAGAGTTTTAAGCCGAATTTATCATTTGAAATTTTTAAACTTTTAGTCGTTGTTTCAAACTGCAGTTGGTTTGTAAATTTCTTTTCTGTGTATAACCAGTGATGATGGAGTGAAAGGAATATGAATTTATGTAGACTGAACTTTATCTTACCAAAATTCGTATATCAATTGTAATAATTCGTATTATACCACCAGTATATAATTCGTATACCCAATATTCGTATATTGGGTATATCGACGCGACGTCAGTATACCCAAGAACCATATAGCAAGCCCGAGCTATGCCTATACTGCAGTTTCATCTAGCTGAACCCATGGTCCTATAGATTACGACTATAGCCTAGAAACCGTGCTTATCCACGTATTCAGGAGTATCATTATAACCAGCAGCTTGACTTTATAAGGAATAATATGCTTGTATCCTCATTTATCTTTACATAGTGTTTTTGTAGGACGAACTAGGAATATAGTCAAAGTATTCTTTAAAAAGTTAATTTATTTGTTTTAAACCTGAAAGTTTTACATCTAACATCTCAGGAAAAGCAGCATAAATGAGGCAAAGGCAATTTTATTATATTTTTTATATAAAAAATTATATTTGGGTTTCGTTAAGAACATTGATTAAATGAAACTCCAAAAAAGTTCATTAGAAATCTATCGCAATGTTAAGCAGAATTTTAGATTATCTAGCTATGTTAAACATATGTGGAAATTATCTAAATTTAGAGAAGCATTAAGTGCACCGAAGAATACCGAAATTTTGCAAAAAAGTTTCATTTTGTCTTGGGGACACTTGGAGAAATTTGTCTTAAGAATCTTCATCTATCATTATACATCTTCACCGGTGGAGCTTCTATTTTTTCCGGCATTTCTTTTACAAAACGATTTAACTGTCATTAATTAAATTTATCTATACAAAAGCTAATTTTTTTAGAATCGGAAGAGACGGGAGGGGACGCCTAGTATCTTCAAGGATACTAGCCGTCCCCTCCTGTTTAAGTTAACATTAAGCCAACAAAACTTTCGTTAGATTTGACGTCTGTACAACGTTGAGCCGGCGTGTTGGTGCTGATTGGGATGCAAATACTCGCTACATTAAAGAAAGCGGCCAGATATATTTTTAATTTAAACAAATATGACCAAACACGTAGTATTATAAAAAATGATCTAAAATGGCTCAAACTCAAATGGTTAGTTAAATCAATTTTGCACAAAGAGTTACAAGGCAAATCACAATTATTATTCCGCTTGTACCTCTTAAT
>JAAXYV010001109.1:0-10163 GCA_036851875.1 Novacerus sp. FZ-2019
AACTTCAAGATTTCGTTTTGGCCTTTCGACCTTGCAATTGCAAACTCCAGGGATAACTTCTCATATAATCTCTGTGTATAAGCAGATGCAAGGTCGAAAGTAGTTTTTCCTGAATTTACAGTATCGCATTTACAGTATTAATGTGAAACTATTCTGTAAAATTTCATTTTATTTTCTTGAATAATACACGTTGGTAATACCTATAATCCTGTACATAGACAAAATTGAGCGGCTGTGGAGCACCGTCTGCCAGTTGAAATAGAAAACAATTGTGATACAATAATAATATCATGGTTTGATCTAAAAATAATTAGAGGGTAGCTTGTGGACTGCAGTGTAAAAACAATATTTTGAACCACCCCACTGGAGGTACAATAAGTATTTTGTACTTGCATTGTCATAATGAATTACAACGATGGGTTGCATCTACATTGTAATTTAAGGAATTATCTAACCTAATGTAACAATCTAATTATTGTCTATGATCTTAGCTATATCTTGCAAGCTAAGTGTGTAGTTACTTATCAGTAACAATAATAATATTGCTGATTATAGCACCAGTAACTTACAACTGTCAGCTATACGTTTATTTTCGAATTTATTGTACTTCAAGATGTTTGCCATATTATAATAAAAATTGTAATTTTTTAATGAACCCAAATTCTATATTTATTTATAATTTATACTCTCTAAAGTAATATAGTCAAAATGACACGGTGCAAAATATTATGATTTAAATTATTTAAGGTGTATGAAAGTGTAAAATGTATTAAGGGAAAATTGACACTGAACGTAGGTTTTCATGTTCAGTATTACCTACGTATAATAATATTGTGTACTACTCCAGAATAACAATGGCAAAATATAATGTCTTGATGAATTACTCTAATTAAGTTTTACATGATTCGTTTGTTTCAAAGTATCATTTATTCACTAATTCTCCTTGTTTATTTTTACCCGATATCCTAGCTTCTGTTCAAGCAAGCTGAAAATACTTCTTTTCGTCATTCAGCCCTAGTGACAATTTGACAAATAAATACTTCACTCAACACAAACTTCCTTTGTCGCTTCCTCATAGATCGACTAACCATTTTCTGTTCAAAGCTCAAAATACGTCTCTCAGTTCTTCTGTCCTAGTGGCAAAAAAATATCTCTCACCTCAAACTTCCTTTGTCGCTTCCTCATAGATCTACAGCGATAAAAAACAAAAGAATATATTACCTATAAAACCACCTGATTCTGGACTAGACAACTCCCAAAATCGGCAGAAACATGTTACTAGATATTACAATGCAGTTTCAACAATTTGATTAATTTGATTTTAAAATGTTCAGACTTTTAGCCATATTGTAGTTTCTTATATTCATCTCTATATAAATTCGGCATTATAACTTTTACTACTGGTGATAATTCTAGCTATATATATATAGTACAAGAAGTGTGTTAAAACATTTCTTCTAAATGAAGTAAATGCAGCTGCGTACATGAATAATTTTGTTGCTCAAGATCGCTCAACTCACTCAAGTAATCACTCAACCTTTAATTTACATTTATATGGCTTTTAATTTAATATTCAAGGAGAGTTAAAATTAGTGATTTAAAAAAGAACATGCCAGTTACTTGCATACATGCAATTGTAATAGGAACACTTTATTGTTGCACTTCACATGACATAAGCAACTGTAATAAGGTACATATATTATAGTAGATTGCTCATCCGTACGGCGTTGTACTTATTCAATATTTGGTGTATCAGATGGATATATAATTTGGTAAAGTAGTCATTTGGAAATTGACGAAACTATTCAATCTAGTCAACGAAAAGTAACATTAAATTAAATTACATTCATCAAAGTTCACGATTGAAATAAATGTTACAACTCACAGGCTATACGCATAACTGTGAATTCAAAGAAATATAAATAGTGCCGCCTAACTGGTGTAGAATATGGTAGACAATTTTTGACTTATAAAACTCAGTTTAGGTAAAAGTGATGAATTATTCTGACTTCAAAATATTGCCAATTTTCTAAATATTTCCGTCTATCTAACTTCTCTGATCTGAAACTAAATGTACTTTTCTACGGCTTTCAACTGGTTAAATTTAATTTCGGAAGTTGAACTAAGTAGCTAAGACGAAGTCGGGCGAAGGGTGAATAGTATAAGTAGCTTAGTCTATTATTCGGTTCAGTAATTTGGAGCGAGACAAACTGTCAACATACGTACAAACATACGTCAGTGATAGACTAACTTCTCTATTGGGCTAACCTAGGTACATCCTTAAATACCTAATAGTGAGGAAATGATTTATGTTCTGCATTCTATGCATATATGTATGTATATAGATATATTGCGTATACATACGATGGAGCACAGGTAGTTTTCTAATACGAGACTAAATATAGAACTGACGTACTCTGACCGCATTTCTACGTAATTAGTTTATATTAAATTACTTTCAAATGCTTTCAATTTCATCCCAATGATGCATAGATATTCAGTAAAGACTCGGAATAATAATGCAATATAATTTTGATTGCATTGAAGATAATTATCATTACATTTATAGTTTTACAATAATTGGAATTATCGAAACCAATGAACAGATTATCAGAGAATTTTAACCAAACCCACATGCAACTACAGTAGAATGAATTATTGTAAATACTGGCGGACTTGTGCGTGGTTTTGGAAAATTGAGGCGTCATGCTTCATGTCTCAGCTGTCATTCCCCATGCCTCAACTTCGTAATTAATTTTTGTTTGGTTAGGTTATTTTATGTTATTTTAGGTTAGGGTTAGGTAATTTTAGGTTATGTTATTTCAGGTTAGTGTAGATGATTTCAGATCAGATTATACTATTTCGGTTAGGCTGTTTCGTTAAATAAAGTTCATAAAGGAAATTTAAAGAAGAGAAATGGAAACATGAGGTTTGATATTCGAGATATGAGGCATGGCACTTGAGGCTTGAGGCATAATGCTTTAAATGGGGCATGAGGCATCAAATGAAGCATTAGTCATGGCATATACTTTAAGTATAGAAATATTGAGGCATCAGATGAGGCATAATGCCTCATTGAGACATGAGGCATGTGTCATGATGCTACAAATTTCCAAAACAAATACAATACAGCTGTAAATGTGAACCTTTAAACTGCATTACTTTAGGTAATACCCGATGGTAAACATTTAACAGACGGCGTTTCATTATATCTTGAAGCAATGGAAACATGAGGTAGTTATAGTTTTTTTTATCTATAAAGTACAAGGTAGCCTTTTCTAAACAATATTAAGATTTATTACTTTCAGTAGTTCACGCAACTATTAAATTCTAACAATTCTAAGTATGGCTTGGCATGCATTTGATGCAGTTGCTAAAAATGCATTTTCAAACATGTTAAATCTCCTCACCAGTCTAAGCATTTTTTATGTCATAGAGACAGCGGCATTAATTTATATTCAGGCACGTGTTAGAGTAAACGTTAGATAAAATGTGTTGAATAAGATTTCAATAATATAAATAGGTGCTACAAGATATTATATTATATAAGAACATATTTACAAGCAAGATTGGTTACCAAGGCAACTTTTAATATCCTTGGCAACCATATAACTAAAATTAGTGAACTATTTTGACAGTGAATTATATAGGTAGGTATGTAATAAGAAATACAATACCGTAATACTTTATAGTACTACCCCAGGGCTCATGTTCGATATTTATCTTTAACAATACAAATGCTTAAATAGACATATAGAAGTATTAATGTAACAAAAACTGCATCAATCAAATAGATCCCTGATCTGTCATTCAGTTTTACCGAAGACTGATTTGTATCAAGTACATTACCTAAACAAAGTTGAGATAATTTATTTTACATGTAGACGAGTATATACCTAAGTCGTTTCATTTCAATACCTGTTGATGATTGAGTAATGCTGGTTCTACGTCTCTGTAATGTAAGCTAGGTCAGCATATATATAATTGAAATTTTATTTACATATATTCAACATTAAGAGGCAGGGTAATACTACTAGAATATCTTATAAGACTGACTCTGTATTGTAACTACACACCTTTCAATATAGTTAGGTGATACCTTGTGAGCTGTAAAAGCCTCCGTTACAATTAGAAAGTTGGGCAAGCCGGTCACCAATAATAGAGTGAGGGATATAAGACTTACGTCAAAACCTCGGAGCACAATAGTAATTGTAAAGCTGGTTCACTTAAACTAAGTCCCTTCTTACTAGTTCAGATTAGGGTTACAGATTCCTCAGATCGTTCCATGAGAGCGGCTGTGATATTTCTAACAAAACAACAACATTTTGTTTCGGACAACAAAAATATACAAAACTAAAAGTATTGTTTTAACTGTGACATAATGAAAGAAATTGCTAAAGTTGTGAAGGCTGTAAGGTGGAACCAATATTTTGCTGCTAGTGTGGGTATGTACTGAAGTAGTTCTATAAGCACAAACAACATTTGACCGTAACAATACAGTGCTGAAATTTAATTACAGCAACTATTGGCGGCTTTGGACTAGGCACAGTTTTAGCTTGGTCGGCTCCAGCCTTACCAAGCTTGGAGAAAACACAACAAATTGGATATTTAGATAACAATCGAAAGTCATGGATTGGATCTTTTATGACGGTAAAGATAGTACCTACTTTAAATAATTCTTAAGCATTCTCAATTCTATTTTAAGCACGGTTCACACGGTTAGATTGGAGCTCTACTTGCTGGACCTATGACTGGCTACTGCATGCAAAAGTATGGACGAAAAACTAGTCTCATTGCTCTCTCAATACCCTTTTTTATTGGTTGGATACTCATTGCAACTGCAACAACTTTGCCAGTAATTTATACAGGAAGGATTTTGACAGGTTTAATAAATAGTTTAAAAGCAATACTAATTATTTTACTACAAAAAGTTTGATTTATTACTTTGAATATTTTTCCTATGTTCAATACAAATTTAATTAAGCACAGGATTAGGAGGAGGAGGTTTCTCACTAGCGGCACCCATTTTTATTACTGAAATATCCGAAGAGAGCAACCGAGGAGCATTGGGTTCATTGTTTCAATTAATGCTTTGTGTTGGAAAATTATTTTCGTATGTCAAAAAACTATGATCAAACACTTATATACCATTCATATATTTTCAAATCTACAGAAAAATGTATATTTCATATAGAAATATTGAATTATTCACAGATATTTTCTTGGGGAATTTTTTACGTCATCGCAGCTTGCATTTATTTGTGCCATAACTCCAGTGGTTTATATTATGCTGCTATCTTTTCTACCTGAAACTCCTATTTTTCTTCTAAGAGAAGGAAAATCTGATGGAGCGTTGAAATCACTCTGCTGGTTACGAGGAACAACTGTTGGAAGCAATGGTGTTGTAACTAAAGCATCAGTTGAAGAAGAATTTCAAAAAGTTCGAATACTACTACTACTATACTTAATATTCCACCTATTTTGGTACTTTTTGAAATGGTCAACTACGCAGATAATTCTCTACGATTAATTTAATTCTGGCAGATTCAAAAGGTTATCGTCACTATGGAAGGTCAAACACAGTCATTAACAGATCTCCTCTCACCGCACATTTTAAAATCAGTAATGATAATGGTTGGATTGATGCTACTAAACCAATTTAGCGGGGTTGGTTAAAAACTGGAAGCAGTTGCACAATAGATAATACATGATTTTTTGTTTGTTGTTGTGTTGATAAGAACATGAAGTTGGTATCAATTGCTTAAACTGGATTTATTGATGAATGAAAGGTAAACGCAGTATCTTTCTACAATGTGGAAATCTTTAAGAAGGGTGGGGATTTCATTAATCCAAATTCAGCAACCACTCTTATTGGCTTGGTACAAGTTGTGGCAACCGTCCCGGCGTCAATTCTGGTGGACAGATGTGGCCGTAAGATTCTGCTGGTGACTTCTTTTGTCACAATGCACATGTCGTTAGTTGCTCTTGCTATTTATTTCTACTTGGCAAAGTCAGATCCTCTCATTCGAGAGATAATTGGATGGCTCCCTGTCGTGAGTTTGATTATGTTCAGTATTGGATTTTCAATTGGGATCGGTCCATGTTGCTGGGTGATTATGGGAGAAATTTTACCCAATGAGGTAGTTGGTGAGTCGAAAAAGTTAAGAATTATTTCTCACTTTTTAAATGTATCAATTGTTTTAAACCTTAAAGTCTAATGCTAATATTTGCAGGCTCAGCTTCTGCAATTGCAACTTCCGTGAATTGGATATCTGCTTTCATTGTTACCAAAGGTTTTGAGAGTTTGAAGGATGAAGTTGGAGAGGAGTGCTGTTTTGGATTTTTTGCAATTTGCTGTGCTTTGGGAATCTTATTTACATTACTTTGCGTCCCAGAGACAAAGGGTAAAACTTTGGGCGAAATACAGGAGTATTTACAACTATGATTATTCCTTCACATTTTAATTATGTTTTTACTTAATTAATTTCATCTCATTTAAAAACTCATATTTATTTATTATTTATGTCAATATCGAAAGATGACACAATTTCTACAATCATTCATTAACTTCCATACAAGTAACAAATGAACACATGTACCTTTTATATTTCAGTAGTTGAGTAGTCATTAGTTTGGAAGCAAAAAAGTGACGGTGTTGAATTGTACACTTAGATTAGGACTTAAATCGTTTAAATGCTCTATATTTGAAATCAAGTTTCATTTTTGTGTATACAAATACATCTAAATAGAAAATAAGACACCTGTACTCATAATAGCCCTTTATTAATCCAACCAGTCCTTTTATATGAGCAAACCGAAGGGAAATAAAATTATACATCTATGATGAATATCGCATGTGCATGTTATTCAATTATTATAAAAAGTAAGGAAAGCAAACCTTAATGGTAGGCAAATATTCAATTAGTCAAGTTACATTAGTCAAGTGTAAGTAATCTCTTGTTATAGTAACTAATATTACTGTTTTTTTGCAGGTAAATAACACATCAGTTATATTTGATTTGAACGTATGTACAGTATTATTGCCGATATTGAGCTATGGACACAGAAACTGGAGTGTTCCATGACATTTCAAATATTGAAATAAAGTAATTTTATTAAATTCATCTATCCACACGTGGACATTTAATGTTTCATAAATAATTCATACATATGCAATGCAATCCATCAGCCAGGAGGAATATCACGAAAGCTTGGGAATTTTTATTATTGACAAGCTGTTTAGCGGAGACTTTCACATTGCACCCTGCTGCTTGGTACTTTACTACACTACTACACTCAATATTCTAGTGTGCATGATATTGTTTTTTTATTCATTTAGTAACCACAGCAAACTAAACATATAAGTATATATGCAGGTGCCACGTTGTCGAGACGGGCTTATTGCATATGTGTAATGCGAAGGAACTGTATAGCTGTATAGGGAAATGTAAATATAAATCACACGGAAGAATACATATATAAAGCAGTTTTCTTACACCAAATTTCCTCCAAATATTCAGTTTCCGTAGGCGCATGAGAATATGAGTCACCACACTAAGAGTAACAGTCATGAAAATGTAATCATAATAACAATTGCATTAATCATCATCAAAGCAGCGTAGGTAAGTCTTTTATTATAAAATAGAGCAAGGAATTGCAATGACAAGTTTTCAATACTATTATTAACTACCTATACATTATTTTTAGGCAAGGAGTAAGTTTTTGTAAACTAAATTCTTGCTAAATATTAGAGTATGTTCATCAGATATGAAGTTTTTTGAACCGCGATATTCTATTTTATTTTATAACAAGTAATAGCAATAATTGATGTACCAATTGTATATAATGGATGAAACTTTTAAGTTCAACTTAAACTTAAATGAGTTTATATACTACTAGCGTGTATAGCAACCTTGGGCTCTCAGGTAATTTGACGTTTCAAGCTTATATAAGTCTTATAATATGGGTACCCTGTGTAGTTTGATTGTAATTGCGAAACAACGCAACTACATAAATGGTGTGCAAAAAGTATTGGATAGGCAGCTTAAGTCTTAAAGGCTAAGTACTAGGTGTAGGTTTTTGTTTCAGGCTGAAACCCATAATAATATTATGCAGTAGGTTTATTTAGCTTCGTGAGAGCAAACTAAATGCTACAAATCTTGAATACAGTTGCTTTTGAGTTATTGTAATAAATCTTTTTTGTCAATTTCCGAATAATACTTAACTGAAATTTTTAAAAGCAAAGTATATTACCTTCTCTGTAATATCTGTTCATTAGTAATATAAATATAAGCTATTTGTAGTGGTTTATTTTTATCATATAATTTGAGTTTTATTAAAGAGTCTTATATACAAAGGAAGGTATCAAACTCTACACTCTTTAGAAGTTATTCAGAAGATTACTTCACAATAACGTTAAAATATGAAGAAGCCTCTTTGTGTACACTTTGCTATTTTTCTAAATCTGTTTGGTGAGATATGTGCTCAAATTCCATTTTTGGGATTCTGCCCCGACTATCCTGTCTTGAAAAACTTTGATGTTCAGAAGGTAAGTGCAACAGTACTTTTTATTTGTGCTACTACAATTAAAACTAAAATGTTTATATATATATATGTATATAGTACTCAGGAAAGTGGCACGAAGTTGAGAAGTATTTCGCTATATTTGAGCTTGGGGGAACTTGCATCACTGCCACTTACAAGGACAACAAAGACGGAACGGTTGGAGTGTTTAATTCTCAACTACAATCTGCGTAAGAAATAATAGCAATAGTATTCGGTAATAATTAGGACAACTATAGTGTATTTTATTATCTGTTTTATATTATAAAATATCAAGAAAGTATTAAATTTGGTACATATGAATGTTTATACATTTGAGAAATGTAATGTAATGTCATGTTATCACTATGTAATATGTTATCTCCCTCTCAATCCAGCAGAGGTTTTGTGTATTCCCATCACATAGTCTGAATGTTAATCTGATAAATTTATAATAAATATAAATTCGAAATGATGTGTGGATCATGTTTCAAAAGCAAATAATATATTGATATAACACGAATGTATAATCTGTAGATCACGCAGAGAAAGGGCAATTACTGGTACAGCACGCCTTCTCTCAAATGATGGTAGTGCCAAACTCGGAGTTACATTTCCTTCAGTACCATGTAATCTCTTTTTTTAAACTATACCCTTGGAGCTGGAACATCTCATTTAGATTGATCCATTTTGTTTATTACAGTTGCAGGAGAAGCGAACTATTGGGTGCTGAGTTCGGATTATGATAATTACTCCATTGTATGGTCTTGTACTAACTTCGGTCTAATGAATTTTCGTAAGTTTTGTAATTATGCAATAATTGTTATTGTAATTATAATTGTAATTGTGTGTTTTGTGATAAATAATGTACTTGTCTGAAAACAGAGATCGTATGGTTCCTAGCCAGAGAAAGAAATCCAAGTGACTCTATTAGAAATGAAGTATATTCAATTCTTGACTCTTTAAATATTAGAACTTCACTTTTGCAAAAGACGGAGCAAAGTAGCTGTCCTACTCCACAAATAAATGAGACGCTGACAACACCAAAACTTTGAACTCACGTTTCACGTTCCTAGGACCTACACAGCAACAAAGCTCACAATAGAAATTGAAGATAATGCAACTATTTTCTAAAACATACAATGACAAAAGATCCTAATTGCAATATCCTAATGAATTACAAGACCACCTAAATCTAATTATGCTTAATTGTACAAACTAGCTAATTAGTGTTTAATCCAAAACATACAATTAAATGTACAGCTGCTAATTTTAAGTTCCTAACAAGAAATTAAAATCCAAAGTACTTGCTATCGCTCTGTCCTCCATCCATCCGTTCCAGTCTAAGGTCAGTACATTTAGTATAGGTATCTAAATGTACAAGATGTGCTCATAGCTCAGATACATGAATGCTTGTGATATATTTTAATTCTGATTTATCATACAGGTGAAATCATTTAATTTTCAAGAGCTTTTAATCCTAATGTGTACATTTAATACTATATATTTTAGGTTCAAAATAATGATGTGAGATATATCAACCATTGGGTGCAATTGAATTCACACATTTTTCCTTGAGGTTCTTTTGGAATTAGTTGCTCTGAAATCAATTACGGCGTTTG
>JAAXYV010001110.1:0-10162 GCA_036851875.1 Novacerus sp. FZ-2019
TTACTACACGAAAATTGCTCATCTAGAATAGTAGGAAAATGCATGGGTGGGACAAATTCTTTAATGCATTTAATGCAAAGTCAGATGCTTAACTTCAAGTGACTAGCGGAAGCCGAAAACTCCACGAAATGGACCCAAAATTTTACAGGAATATTTGTTCATGAAATGGAACAAATTGAGGGGCTGCGACCTGAGGAAATCCAAAATTAATTTCTAAGGACTACCCTACTGTGTATCCATACTGTCCGCTGTCAGACAAAGTGACTAAACATTAGGGTGGACTTTAAAAATGGACTTTTGATTTTTTTAAACGTACCACCTCGACAATTTGTTTCAGTTTACGAAAAACAAAATCTGGAAAAATTTTAGTCCATTTGGTGGACATTAGGATGTGTCTCCGGTCGCTTCAAGTTTACCACAGGAAAGGGAAAATCAAAACTCAATACGTGAGCGCAACCACTCAGTGTGTTTTCCAATGGCACTGAAATTTTTACCGAAGTTTCTTCTCAATATATGAAGTTACTTCAGGGGGTGTCCCTTTAGTCTTTATTAAATTTGTCATTTTGTGATACATGTGGTCTATAAGGGTGTTCCTTATAATATGTTCTATACGGTCGTGGTCCTACTAGAGAAGAAAAATGTATGGTAACAGTGTCCACTCGGGAGCCTTTTTCATTTTTAATCAATTAGTTTAATTCTATATCTTTCTTAATCATTGGATTTCATCCTTTTAGCACAAGAACGTCATTTGACATTTTTTAACGGGATTTATATGATTCTGCTTAGCCCGTCCGAGAGCTAATAGGAACCGCTGTGTTCGTCCGTCCGTCTGTAAGCTTGTATACAGTTCGAAAGCATTGACTAATCTAGACCTTTGGTATACACATTAATGTGGTCACAAAACAGGTCAGGTTAAAAGATGAGGTCAAATGACCGTGTGTTTGACAATGTGCAGGGAACATTTGATATTCATTTTTGTTAGGACTTGAAGAGGAAATAATTTGATCGCATACATATACATGAATACAAATAGAAATTAAACCCTTCACCTTTTACCTACCGATCCCATCTTCGAACTTGACCCAATCAGACATGCCTCGAGACCGAGACCTGGCCAAACACTGTACCTTTGATTACCATCGGTGAATTGTCTCTTGGTACAAACCGTGTACTGATGGACTAACGTATTGGCCGGGTACAGTATAGGCAAATTATGTTTATTTGTCTAAAAATCATATAATAAATGTGTAAGACCATGGAACTAACGACATTATAGATATAGATATACAGAATATTGTCTAATAGATGTTTGATATAGATATGTGTGATATGTATATGTTTAATAAGGTGAATAAAAAACGCATATTTATATAAAATAATACTGTTTTATTGAATTTTAATGAAACTCGTTAAAAGTGAGAACACAAAGGTTAACCATAATGTAATCAATTCAATGAATACTGCTTTTATGCGCCAGTTTAGTCTAGCCAGCAAAAATGTGAATTTCTTTTTCACTTAATTTCAGCCCAGCATTCATCACAGACCTAGGACCAGTACATTGTTAAATCATGCATTATAAATGCTATAATTTGTAAATAAGATAACAGTTAAAAACTTACTCTTCACATGCAGCATTGAAAGCATCGCTGCCGCAAATCATAACTTTTGTTTCTGTAAAAGTAACTTTATCTTGAACAGAATCCAGACATTGTTGAATAATTGGACCTGAGACACGGCCTTTGAACCCATTCCAGTCAGCAGGGGGTTGGCTCAAAATAGGAATAAAATAAAAATATGGTTCACTTTCTGCTAGTTTTTCCCATTGGTCTCGCCAGATAATATCACAGTCAGTTTGATTAAAGAAAACCAACATAATTCGTTTTATGTTAAAATTATCGTTACATTCTACAGCGTATTTAATTATCCTAGCAAATGGTGTAATGCCAGATCCAGCTGCCAACAATAACAAACATTCAACATTAGTAAAAAACTTAGTAGTAAAATTTCCGCTGGAACATCCAACTTGTAACGTCGTTTCAGCCGCCTGAGTTTCTAGAGGAAGGTTTCTCAACACTGGTGTAAACTCGCCGCCTTCATACACTTTAACGATGAAATATAATATCTGTCCTTTGTCTGAAGAAAAGGGAGGGTTACCGCTTTCTATTACCGAGTAACAGACTGGTGTGTATCTCCTTGATTTTCCTGAATGAAGTAATAAAGTCATATATTTTAATACAAAAGTGGCTTTTCGAGGGTTATGCAACAACGGATCAGGTGTACAGATTTGACAGGAGACGGGAGGTGACCTACGTTAAACGGGTGCACATTTTTTTGCCCTAGTTGAGTTTCGGTTAGAACATTAGCCCAAAACTAAATTGAGGCGACATGACTGCAAATGTCTACTATTTAAACATACTTTCAGTATTTCACAAACTTCTCAACAAACGACTTCTAATTTCTAATTCTAAGGCTTATACTATAATCAAGGATCATTAATTTGATCGGCTTCTTCCATTCTTGGTGTTCGACTTTTAAGACAGAAAGAAAAAACGTGTTACTACATGACAAGCCAATAGCTCAATTATTTAGCATTGAAATATCTCCCTACATCTGAAAAATTATCCTAACATTTCTGAATAATTTTATACTCTTACCATTTACACGAATCTTAACGTGGAAACCAACTGGAACTCCTACATGAGCTGATGTATTTACCCGCACAGTCATCAGTATCACATTCTGGGTCAGTATCTGCCTACAATAATTTTTGTTTTAATTGCAGATTTCACAAGAGAGAAGGTCAACAATATATCCCCAGGTATTATAGCTTAGGTAAACACAAGTATCTATCCGTTTGAATCTACAGTCTTCAACCACAGTTAGAACAACAAATTCACACGACTAACAATCAGCGATGGAACCATTTCTAACTGAGTACTAGTAACATAAGTTATACAAACTTCTGGCTCCCGACATCCTGATGTCCCACTCTAAAAATTACTGTACTTCAGATTGTTCTCTTGCCCAGTAGTACTGGTTTACAATTTAAGATGAGAATTCAACATACAAATATGCTTTCAGTGAAAAACTAAAAAACCAAAGTTGTGAGTAATAGAAAAGTTCAATTTGTAAATATTTTTGAAATCAAGTTTCATTCAAATTCGTGCACTAATAGTAAAAACATTAAATTCGTGTTTACACAATAGAAACCATCGTATTCAAGCAAACGATTTTTTTTACGAATTTCAGAGTCACACTTACTATGTAAACCCTTTGTAAAAGACTACACAAAACCAAAATGAGCAATTTGCATTCCTTTGCGTCCTCAGTGCTCATGAAGGGACAGAAAACACGTCTTTAGGGACAAATGGGCAAATGGTCATGCCTTCCCGTTACGAAATCAACAGTAATGATTACTTCGCATAGTTGTTGCTAACGAAGACTACCTACTGAAACTTGAAATAATTATAAGTAAACCATGTACTCAAAATAATTTACCTTTGCAATATCACCGCATCATGCATATCTTCCATAGCTCCACGAGAATCCATAATTTTATTGTTTTCACTCAAAGGAGCACCAAGAGCCTTCCATGCTCCTGCAAAACCCAAACATTTAATATTTCACCTGAGGTGGTTTTATCAAACTAATTACTGCCAGTGTTACTCAATAATTTTGCAACTATTCACCTTGCTTAGGCTTACGAATAGTAAGAAGAAGACGTTTAAAATTGTTTTGAAAACTTAAAGATATAGCATCATCATTAAGTGCTTCCAGTAGCTGCATGTGTGCAACCCAAAGTTCTGGTGGTTTCAGTACAACTTTCATCAACAGTCGTTCTCGTCCTAATATTCCAACCGTCCAGCAGTCTGGACTATAATTGTTTTCCTCCATTGAATCTACCTGCAATTAAAGTAAAACATTTGTTTGAAATAAAATATTCCTCAAACGTGTGCCCCATGAACAAATACCTGACAAAATACGTGGAAATCGTCCTGCGACATATCTATAGTTGGAAGAAGCTTAGAGGATTGACTAAATCCTGTAAAAATAAAATTTTGACGAAACTGACTGAAGGAAGGTAAATTAAATTTAGAAAACTTATTAAAGTGTGAGTGAATTTAATTAGCTTACTTGTTATCTGACTTGCACTGAGTAACGACGAACTGGAAACCTCTGTTCTAGTTCCTAGTGTTTTTCTTCTAACTAGATATCCTACTTGTTTTCCCTTTAGTATGCTTTCAAAATTGACCCATCGGTGAATCTAAATAAAGAAATAATAAAGCATACTACGCCAATGGACCATTAGGAATACAACAATATAACGACAGTTGAACATTTAACCAGCTGCTCCTTTTCGAATTATGTTTTTTAAAAGAAACATGAAGAGAAGTAAATGTAGTCTGGAATTTAAATATCTATCGTGATTACTATGTACCACACATGCACTAAGGCAAACAATGCTGATAATTTGAAGGTATTTATTCTAAGAGTAGACTTGTCATACAAGTCAGAAAGAAAATCTCTAAAGTCTTGCTAACTGCCAGCAAATAATTTTTAAAATTTCTGAGAAAGCCAACGTGTCATAGAGATCTGTGTTAAAATAGCAAAAGTTATTAGTCTAGTGAATTGCTTTCTGCACATGGTATTGTATTGTATTTTGTGGGAGTGAAATTCTGCACATGGTAAAGAATTTTCCGTATTTGGGACTTAGATAATAAAAATCATTTAAATAGATAATTAATTATAATAAGTTCTAAATTCCAATTAATACGTATTATACATACAAAAGTATAAATAAATGAATTATAACAAACCACTAAATTATAATACGTAACAAATTATATAAATATCTAAGAATAAATTAGTAATATAAATAAACCCTGTCTGTATCAATATCCAATATCAGTTGTGACGGCTGAAACAAAAAATTCCAGTAAAATGGTCGGTAGTGTAGTCTTATACAAGCCTATAAGACTCGTATCAGTATACCTATCCTATAAGTTTGATGGTAATAATAATGTTCTCCTAAGCATTAAGTTACACAATAAGTCATTGACGAACGAACACAAACTGTAAAAATGAGACCCCACGGTTATAAGTCTATGTAATTGATTTGTTGCATGAAATTAAACTAATTCGAGGATTAGCAGTAGGTGTCAATTCAGCTGAATTAATTACATTGCATATGTATTAATTTGGCAATTTATTTGACTCACGGAATTAAATAAGCTAGTCCCATCTGCACCCGCCCCTTTCATCAATTCGGTGAAACCACCAGGATGATAATAAGCGTATTCTGTGACATCGAATACTTTGTCTATACTCAAACGCAATCGTTTCATTTTAATACTTTCAAAATTCTATACCTGAAGCTCTGTAATATAGCTGTTCATTCAGTAAGTACAAAAAACGTCAAAATAACAGATACCGCTCTTAAAGGTATTTCTTCGTATAATCTTCCTAACTGATTACATTAATTTCTTTACCTTGGATAGCCATCCACACATCGCCTTCTTTGCTATGCGTTTCCAACTCATCGAAACCAATATCACGTAGTCTTATAGGTGACTTAATTTCGAATGCTTGTTTCCTCATCCATTCCACCATCGATTTTCCAGGATTCACGAGTTCTCGATTTCGTTTTGCTTTTATCATTCAATTCATTTGTATTGTATTTTGACAGTGTACTAAATATTTTGTATTTTGACTTTTACTTTCATTTGGATGTAAATTATCTTAGTCACCTTTAAGGGTTGGAAGCTGCTGTGGTTTAAGCTCTGCTCCAAGCAAGAAAGAAGAATTAGCTGAGGGTGCCTGCATTATATTAACAATCTTGTCCTTGTTGTCACTGGGGCTGGTAGGGGTAGGAGGATTCATCAAAATTACAGGTGGCTGTGAAAATGTCAAATTTCTGTCGCCCATTTCGATAATTGAGGAATTAATTTACTTCCTTATATTCGTAAAGACTTTTGTGTAAACAATCAATGTAGAACAAATTGTAAATTCAATTGATGCAGATGAAAAATTCTACACTTAAATAATTTGGTCACGTATAGCATGAATTAAAAACGAGCGTGATACACAGCTGACAGCCACAGTTCACATCCTTCTGATACGACTAAGTTTGAAGTTATATACAACCATAGCACAAGCAACACTAACTAAAACCTATAATATAGGAAAATAGACTCAGGTCTAAATGTTCGCAATATTTTATATTTTTAGCAGTCAGAAAAATAGATTTGAATTCCTACTACAATTTATCTAAAAGCTACGGATAAACAAATCAGAACTTTGTTTCGCCGTTTCAATAACAAACTATTTTTAAATGATTTTTTAGCTGAAAGGATTTAAAACATATTTATTGAGAAATTGAAAACTAGGAATATGAAGTAAGGTAGAAATACCGTTGAGTCGTCACAACTTCACCAACTAGCTCCTCGCGATAAACAGTAATGCTGATCCACTAATGTTTAACCCAATATTTCACAATAATTTTTTCTTTCCTTTTATTTACATCGTTGATAAACTATTGTCTTGCGTTTTTAATTTATTAAGAACAATTTTACTTGTTGCATAAGTACATATTTCGAAATCGAATGACCAGACAATTAATTACTTTCGCGGAATAACTGTAACATAAAGTTTCTTCTCTATGCTTTTACAGAGAAGAATCACTCTCATACTATTATAAGCCAGCACTTTGCTTTGGGAAGGTAAAGGTGCATAATATACAACACAATGCCCTGCATGCAGTATGTGCCTAGTGCCTAGTGCATAATTTGATACACACGAATTTTGAGAATTTGATATGGCAAATTCTCTTCCAAAAATGTTTCAAAAAAGTAAAATGAAAATATGATTAAAACAAACCTGACTAAATTGAAAATTGTACAATATATTTGGGGATTGTTTACACATTTTGATTGAACGCTGAATTTCGAAGACAAATGTCTAATCCAAAGTGATAGAAGTACCAGTAGCGGGTTTATAAACAATTCCAGACAGGGACAGACGGTAACCTTTGAATTTTAGCCCTTCCATGGGATTATGGGATTGTATTTTTTTAATACCATCCGTCCGTCCGTAAGCACTCTAACTTTTGAAGACCTTGACCAATCTTAACCAACTTTAGTATATACAGCCTCATGAGGTCATAGGACACGACAAATTCGATCCAATAAACGTAAACTTATCAAATCAGCATACCTCGAGATTTTGAATTTCAAAAGGGGGAACGTTATACGCTGAATCACCCAGTATATTGCACAGTATGCAGTTATCACTTAAGCTATAATGATGACAGTAATCGATGGTCCAAAAAATTCGATTGCGATTACATTTTTTCAGACTGCTGATATCGATTACAGATTAAAAATTTTCTGAATGACTATCGATTACAGATTAAGATTACAGTTAATGGAAAGTCTCGATTACAGATTACGATTACTCGATTACAAAATTGTAATCGAATTACAGATTACAGTTATCGTACGATTAACCATCACTGGGCGGAGGACTAGGGGGAAAATATCTACGAGATACCACAAGAAAACAACAGTTTCAGCTTTCTCTCAATTTTCTCTACCACTCTGATTATTAAGGTCTTTGAACCCCGATCGAACCAATATACTGGAGTAACCCAATCATTTATTGAGGGACCCACAGATTAGCAGCTATAGCATAGAATACAGATTCCTCGCCCCCTATCTATATTCTCTGAGCAACCTAGAAAATATGCATTTCATACTATCTAGCATACCGGCACTTTGGTTGGCGAATGTTCATGAGAAATCAAATTTAGCAGTGTAAAATGTGAAAATAGAGTAGAAAAATAAATGCTATAGGTGTTTTCAGATTTCTCTATAATTCACAATATCTGTTGCTATGTCAGTTATCAAATTAACTTCTTTCATCACGTGGTAGTTTGTTTTCATTCCTATATGTATACCTTCACCCTATCACCATTAGTGACCTAAATTTACGGTTTTAACTTTATTTATTTACAGTGAGGAAAAATAATTTTCTTGTTGTTTGCCTGCATCTGTGAAATATGAAATAGTATAGATTTACAGTTATTGAAAAGTGTTTTTTGCTTCTGTTGTTTAACAATTCATTATTTGGAATTAAAAATGAATAAGAGATCGACATCATGCACAGCTCTCGAAGTCTTGAATTCCTCATCCAGCAGTACCACCGTGGTAAATATGAAGTTTAGCATAATTATGAGAGAGAAAACCACTTTTATTGATCAAATAATGGTCGCTGTCACAAATATGTGATTGCCAAATAACACAGCATACGTAACTCAAATATTTTAAAATGAGTTATTTCTAGTTAAGTAAAACGGATGATTAAAATAAAATCATAAAAATCATAATATAGTGGTGCATAATATTAATATTAACAGGTAAAGTTGTAGATATTATTATGATTATGTAGAATGTGTACTGAATCTCTCAAAGTACACAAAAGTTGTTGGAAGTTGGAACTAGACCAGCTGCAGGGACATTTAAGATTTCACAGACTCGGTGAGAATGAATACAAGCTGTGTTCTAGGAGATGTGAACTACTGTGAGTATTAATAACGATATTAACTAGAACACATTTGAAGAAAAATTAGAAGTTTTTCTTCAAAATATATTCCTCAGTAGTCTCAATCATTTAAAAAAAAAATAGAACACATTTCATTAAACCTTTTCTAACAGTACGAAATAATTTATTTTATTTTAATCTGATGTTTCAACTTTACAATTTAATATACCTTAATTCTACATCTTTCATGTCATTTTTTTTTGGGTTTGTTAAAATTTTATACGCATAATATGTATAATTTCGTTTGGAATGGATAGGATAATTCACATGGGTTCGAGGGGTAGTATAATGGTTTCTACCTTAGAATACATCAAAATCAGGACCTTGTTGATCATTATCAAGGTTTTACTCTAAGAAGATCCGGGGTTGATTTGAATTTGCATATGAATTTATTTATAGATAGCACTTAAAATTAATACATTTGGCATTTTCGTATATCAATAATGTTCTCTAGTACATAGTCAAGAAGTCAGAATTATATTATTAATTTCATATAAATGTCATTTAGTTAAACGATTTATACAGTCCGGTTCGTCGCAGTATATAGCTACAGGTACAAACATTTCGTGAACTTGAATATCTGTAGCACTACGACCAACCTGTCGGGCTAACAGTTGGATCATTAGTTTGTTTTTGAAGCTTTGATGTACAGTCAACAGTGGTAGATTTTAAGTCATTATCAAGTCTCTCCCAAAACATATATTATGCCTTGTTGCTGATTTTTCTGGCGATCAGATCTGATAATAAGTACTGCACTTGTAGCTTGGAAAGCACAATTTAAATATATATAGTCAGTGGTGTTAATGAAGTTTATTTTCCCCAGTGTTGATTGCAATCGTGTTCTTGGAGTTAGAAGAATTAGTTGCAAGATCAGATCAATATTAGGTATACATTGATTCATTAAGAAACTGCGATTGCCGTTTCCCCTACTTTGTTTAAATTCATATCATATTTGGCTAAATATCATTAATATAACTTGATAAACGGAAGATAAAGGTTTTCCAAATAAATTGGGATGAATGTTTAATTTTAATGCTAATTAATAGAAAATAATTTGTTTTAGAAGTAAATTTATTCAAGTTTGGTTTGAGTGCCGGTGATACCTATAATATAATCTGACATTCGTTTCGAAAACTCCAACTGTAAGCTGCAATAGCGGTCACCAAGTTCCTATAGATGAAATCGTTATAGTAGGGGTTAGTTGAACCATGGTATATAGGAATTGTTCTTGAATGGTTTCTGTTTTCAGATAAAAGTTGAACGTTTCTCGCATGAATGGAACATTGAAAACGTAGACGTTTTTGAAAATCTTTTTTCCAGCTGCGATACTACACAACCTGTGGGTGAAACTTTGTCCCTTTCGTCTTATGATTTTGAAACTGGTAACTCAGTTGAGAAGCCTTCCAAATGGTGACTACTATGAACATTTTTTATTATTGCTATTTTATTATTCTTTTAGTTTTATTCTTATTTTATTATTTCTTATTATTTATTATATTGTTTATTACTTATTTTATTGCTTATTATTTATTATTTATTTTATTTTTGTTTATTATATATTTTA
>JAAXYV010001111.1:0-10161 GCA_036851875.1 Novacerus sp. FZ-2019
TAGCAACGATATAACTTTTGAGGCGAATGCAAAACGTTTCTTACTATTTAACATTGAGTGACTACCGGGCACAGCTCAAAGAATACCACAGTACTTAATTGTATGCAGGTTTAATGTAAATATTGATAAGATAAAGATTGTAGTTTGTAATTTCTTTGTTACCTACACATAGTATATTTAACTTAAAACTTAACTGTACTCCACTATGTTAAAGATTCCGACTCGTATATGAGTTCGGACTTCAATTCATCCTCCTTGCTCGTTAGAGCAAGACTCATTCCTGATTTAATAAAGAGAACAGAGTAGGAACTCCGTTTTGCTCTGCCTACACTACACTAATTTTACCTTGAAGTTTCTTATTTACATTCCTCACCATCATCATTTTACCCTCCAATACCCTGGACCATTTTCTCTGTGTACCCTGATGGGTAGTTAGGGACAGTGCACGGAACAACATAGCATAATAATCAGTTCAGAGGAAATGAAGATTTTAAAATGTAAAAAATTGGATATCTATCTATATTACATTCTCATTTCATACTATTCAACAATCCAACAAAGTATTCAACAATTTTGGGTCCTATTGACAAGAAGCAAGAAAAGAAATAGAAGTCTCCAACTAAACATTTGACACTAAACAAAAGATAAAAGTTCGCCTAGTACATTATTCGAATTCTTCATATTTTATTTGGCACTCGCATATTTATTTGAACCTACAAGAAATCATCGCACATTTTAGCCAAAGATTTCTATACGCTCTTTCATCCCTAAATTCAGTATACATACGTTTACCTTATTTGTAAATGCCTATACACAAGTAGCTTTGAAGAAAAAACATGATTATAACACAAGGTTTTTCTCCGTAATGTAAAGCAGTTTTACAAATCAACATAAAAATGCATGCGTAGTTGAGTCGCATAATGCCTCGCATGTTTGTTCACAGTATTTATCAAAGCACGGCATGCATGCTCATACCAAATACAATCTACTTGGTAGTGGAATTACAAATAGAACAGAACAGATTGAAAGTTCATTTTATTGTACGTGTGGTATGTGCAGATATTGATGCTGCGATGCAAATGCGAGCAGTGTAAGTAAATGGAATCAATATTTACCTCAGAATAAAATATACCTACCTACCTAGGCTACTATAGGATTTCCAGGTATTGATTCAAGCAAACAAACCAAGGAAAGACCAGATATGCATATACCCTGGTAGGCAGGCTGCTGGACTGGACACATAAGGTGCGTTGGTGTTTGGTGTTATTCCCGCATGAGTGTATGTTACGGGTACGGTGTGGTGTGCGTGTTGAAGCCGTAGAAAAAACTACAATTTTCCGCATTGACTCGATTTGACCTGACGTGAATAAAATGTCTTTAAGAGTAAGAAGATAACTCTTTCCTATAGTATAGTCCGTCACATTCAGTCTAACGGACCAGGCTGCAAGCCTAATGAAATTGGCATGACTCCATGAACATCGATACCAATCTGTCTTCTTTCAGCGCTTTACTGTATACTCTGTCTCTATTGGTGTATAAGTGTCTCTGTATTCGAACGCATGTGGACACCGGAAATTAAGAATGACGATAAATACAAAATTACTTCATTTCTTTCCCTATAAATGTGTTCAGAATTTAGAGTCCGTTGAAATAAAAGTAAATTTTCATCCTTTACAATTCTAATAAATTCAATTAAAGTATCAAAGCCCAGAGAAGTCAATGTGCACGTAGTATTATAGACATTCAGTTTTACTTCACGAAGCGATGGAGGAGGTATTTTTTAGTTAGCCCACTTTCAGTTTTACTTCATATGGAGCGATGGAAGAGGCATTTTTTTAGTCAGCGCAGTCAGTAGGTACTTAGCTTACTTTGATTCCTTCGGGATTTATAGACATTTCATACATATAATATACGGAAAGAAAATCAGCCAGTTTGTTATCTTCCTTTACTACAATGACAAGAAGAATTGGTAAATATGGAAATAATTTTCAATGACCTAATGCATTCCTTTGTGAGTATAGTATACAAACTGAAAGGAGTATTATACTGATTTGCGAAATCAAAGTCAAATTGGCATAAATAAATACTAAAATCAACCGAACTAATACCATGCAAAAAGTACTACTTTAATATTTCATTTGCAGAACTGAATTGAAATGGAATGCAAAAGCAACTTGTGTATCATGCTGACTGAATGAATTGAGATTTATTGAGGAGTACTACAATGCTTTTTACTACTCCTGAATACATGGGAAGTTATGGTTCCTAGGCTATACTGACGAATTATATGCCGTTCGCAAAAGTTATAAGAATTACTGAGTGTAGTAGGCATATAATACATACCTATACACCTATATAAACTCGAAATAAACTTCATTCGACTATATTCTACCAAATTCGTATTTGCATTCCATTAGCACATAGAACTTTTCACATAAACAAATCACTGCAAGTCAGACTTGTCTTGATCATTCTGAATAGACATGAAATATTCATTTGTTACGATACGTATTCCGTAGGTTCCTTATAATTTGTTTGTATTGTTATCTTGAGTCGCTAGAATATGGAAGAAAAACAATCTGTTGGATAAATCAGGTTATTCTAGCCTTACTCACAGCACACTGATTGAGAAACAAAATGTAGAATAAAACAGATAGCAGAAAAGTATAGACTTCTCTTATCGCTTGGTTTTTATACGTTTAGGATACTAATACATTCTACTGTTATGCATCAAGAATACGTTAAATCCAATGTGTAAATTGGAAACTCACCATACTAAACTGATTTGCCCTTAGAATAATATGCCGATAGTATGAAATGGAATGAATCATTTGCATATCTTTTGCACGACCGTTTGAATTGAAATGAGGTATATTGCTAATTAATTCATGATAAATTTGGTTAAAAGAGATTCTACTAAATCACCTATACTACTACGCGAGCATTCAGATATGAAGAATAAGAAGATGAGTTCCCTAGATAGATAAGATGTTGGGAAGAAAGAATATTCAATTCACTTCATACTCTTACGCTAAAGTGAATTTACGTTACAAGTCTGCTCAAAGAAATAAGAGGACTTTGATTTATTTACTGAAAAAACAGGATTTGGAGTAAAGTACCTACTGAAAACACATTACACACACACTCGGGTAAATAGCTTTTAAAGGTTTAATATACAGTATCAAAATTTCATCTTCAGGCAATAAGTTGTAACCACAAGTTGTTTCTATAGCTGTCTTGCTGGATTTAAAAAAGGCTTAGTTTAAAACAAAATATTGCTTGACGTTTATAAATTTCAGAAACTCAGCCAGCACAGCCACCGCAGTAATACGCTCCCTAGCCTTATTTATCATTTATTTAACCAAGAAATCTGAGAAGAAATGAACCAAACGGTCTAAAGGATTGTGACAAGGACTGAAAAGTATACACTGTATAACATAAAGTGGAAGATAAGATGTCAATGCTCACCAAAAGGATTAAGCAAGAGCCAAATTTTTTCCCTGTTACTAATAAATGCGAATCTGAATCAAATGCCATTCCATTACCAGGTAGAACAAATGCACCTGCGCATAGAAAGATGGCAGACATAGATACAAAAGATGTAACGTTGATGGGGGTTCATGTGAGTTATCAGCCTAAACCTTCAAACGTGACACTTGAAAAAACCTCTAAGACAGCATGCAACAAAACATTTCCAGGTAAACGAATGCCACTTAATAATTCTGTATCCCCATCACTAACTAACAATACTAATGATCAAAAGTGTACTTTACTAAAAATTCAAGCTGCAAAAATAAAACCCATTGAGAAGAGTACAAATCCTGAACGAGTTTACTATCAAAATGTAGGTAATGTAGATCATCTTAATATGGATGCTGGAATGGCTGAAAACTTAAGTTTATTCTGTTTGAACTGTAAACAATTCGGACATATAAAGCGTGGCTGTAAAAAGTCATTCAGGTTCAAGTTCCCTGCACAGTACCTGGAATCTCATCCTGAGTTTCATGAAAAATTGAAAATGTCGAAACGAGTAAACAGAAAAAAGTATATGAAAAGAAAACGTGAACGCAAGGCAAAAAAACGTGCAGCGGCTGAAATGATAGAAACAGGGGAACAAAGTATCAACAAAAAGGATCAAGAAACACAAACTACATTTAGTTTTACACTAGCAACATTCCTGAGATGCAAAGTTTCAGACTAAATTGCTACAGTTGATCAACGCTCATATCAGTAATGCAGGGTTCAACCTACAGATAATGAAGAATCTACAACAAGTGGATGACGGACGATGACGATGTGGTTCACTCACCAGCAAATTTCTTTCATATTATATCCTCTATTTTGTTCAAACCAACTTAAAAAAACAGATAACCAGCGTCAAAAAGCAACAAAAGAAAGACAATCCATTAATGATCATTGAGAAAAACTTAAACTGAAAGTGACCCTGCAGACACAAAGGTATCCCTGCTACGCCATGTGGGCGATTTTAAACCGAATTTGGCTCGTGACCAGCCGAATTTGTTATAAATTTTGAATTTCGCAATTAGGTTCCGCGCCGAAGTAGGTTCCTCCAGCGAAATTTTATTCGTGACTATTTTTATTTGTCAATGTCAGATTTTCGTGTACATCATCACACTTCCTCATTATTGTCTTTGGAAAATGCATCTTTAATTCTATAATTTCCGATGGAATATAAAACCCATCTTTGGAAGGCCGAACTATGGATAGACTTCTATGTACACGCTGGTGCATAAAATTTGAATTAAGCCAGTAACAAACTAGTTAAGAGGTTATTCATTATTTCGATATGTTTATGACTTATGTTGCTGAATGAAAGTTGCAGATAAAGTATTATTTGGCTTCCCCATTTTCATAGAAACTTTTTCTCAAAGGTTAATCAAACGGTTCTGCAGTCTCAAAATTTCTCCCAATTTAAGTATAATGCTGCCCTATTGAAATAATAGAATTCTGTCAATTTTTGGAATTTCACATCATTCCGGTTGTAGGTGGGGGGAGTCAAAACATTGACCACTGGTCCTCGGATTTTGAGAGCTTTGATTGAATATTTCAAAGCGGTTTATTGTAACGGATTTACAATAACTATTCCGAGATGCATTTTTAAATTTAAAAATGAACACTTTTTTTAAAGTGAATTAATTCGCATTCTATGGAATATTTCTTAAAGAGCGTTGCAAGATGTTGATTATTTCTCAAAAAAATTTCAAAGCACTGATATTTTACTTCCAAATTTTAAGCTTTTTCCATTTGTAATTCTTTTTCAGAATTTTAACTTAAGTACTTCAAACTTAGTCTTTGTGCACAGTTTATGCTGTTTATCACAAGCAATATTTTTTATGTACACTTTGGCGGTCAAGCCATACGGTGGAAATTTTGTGACTTTATTTAAACTTCTTCATTAGGTCAAGTTCTATCGGTATGTAATGTTTAACCTGAAGGTGATTGTGGTACTAAGGTGATTTACCCACATTATTATGAGGGTCATTTTAAAATCTCAAAACGCACAATTCGAGAACATTGTTAAATTGACACACCTATAACACAATGGAGGGCGGTGTAAAATTAATAAAACTGGGGAACCTCTATGATTTCACTAGGGCAATAACTTACTTGAATTTATAGATATTCAGGGAGTATGAAGCAATTTTTATCCGATTTGAGAGAGTCATTTTTCATGCCGAATGCCAATTTCTATGAGTCATAATTTTAAGCTGAAGTTTTTACTGTAAATATATAGGTGACAATAAACATTCTACGATATTCTTAATACTGGACTCCACAATCATTGGCTTTAAATCTCAAATAATTCAAATATCAAATAAATAACAACTTATGAAATCAATGATTAATCACGTTGCACAGCCAGCAACGATTCTCATATTCATTTGGTACTACCGAAACAATTTTAATTTCATTGATAAAGTTCGGCACTTTTGTTTGAAGAGTGATTTTGCCAGCAATACTCTATATCTTATGCTATCAACATCACCATTATCATCAGTTGTACCAGAAGAGAATTCAAATTCTAGAACAACAACACACCGAGTTTCATCGAGTAGCTAGTAATAACATAGAGAGAGATAGTTGGGCACTGGCGATTGTTATATTGCATCATTTGCATAATACACCAGTCTCGAGCTAATTAAATACTAACTTCTAGCCTAAGTTCACCTTTCAACCCTACAACTGACCTTCTTGGCTAATAAATGCAGGTCGTTTTTCCTTTACAGTAAGCCGCTGCCCTGGGGTCAAGGGGTACATATATCTGGCATTTAACCAGAGATTCATGCGTTCAAGTACCACTATGAACAGATTTTTTTTCTGTTATTTTTTTTTTGTTATTTACGGTACTATTATTCGTTCTTTTCTGCTTGTTAGTAATTATTTCATTCAACATTTGTATTATCTGATATTTTTTATCTAATTCATGTTAGAGTTCAATGGTAAACTCCTAAAGATAGCAGGGAACTTGGCTAAATAATGCAGACAAAATTAGCGATGCTTTATATAGTTTATTGAAACAACTGTAACTTTAAATTAAGCCACAGATAAAATACAAGGTTCGCATACACATAAGAAATATTTGGTTATCTATATTTAGGAATGTAAACCTTGACAGTGCTTTAGTACAAATGTTAATTCTTTCACCGCCATTCACAGACATACAACATATAGAATCAATCACCATGAAGAAAAGGCTTTCTATGTACAAAATGTTTTGAGAGAAGCAATATTGACTATATAGATAGGTAGAGAAGAAGCGGGTAATATGAGTATTGCTGTGTTCCTGAATTTTTATCTCGTGAAGTATTATAGTCAGGCACAAGATTTTAGCATGGTTTTGTAGAGAATTTAATTCACTATAAGAATATTTAAATGTCGGCTTCATTGCTCAAACTCTACAAATATTTATTAGCGTTCTCCCAAAAAGTAAGATTTTAGGCAATGTCAGATAAAATGGGTCAGATATGTCGAGTAATATTGGTAATAGAATTTTCCTTGGAAAAGCCCATATTAGACTCCAGCTATGCATTACCCATTTTACTCTCCTTTTCTTAACAACAAGTGAAAATTGGGACTACTGACTCCTCTGCTCCTATTACACTCCTAAATCTAAATAGAGAGACGTTCTACAAGGTTGTTGACCAGTTTAAATTTACTTCGAATAGGGAAAACTAGTGTTCTACGAGTAAGAAGCCGTGACCCATTTTATCCTACTCTGAATGTCTGCAGTAATTATTTATTATTAAATTATGCACAACAAATTTTCAGAAAATGTTGAAAAATTTGAAATGCTGAATGTCTTCAGAAACCACTAAATATCAAATGTTCAGAGAGTACTTTTTTTACTTAGCACTATCTAGTTGCCCGAAGTCTGTCCTATGAACGAATTCGTAAAAACTATGGATGATAGACTTCTCTCAAACCATTTTCAGTTTTGAGATCCATTGTTACATTCCTACAGTACTCAAAAATTATTTTACGTGATTTTCCAGAATTCAATGTATTCTTTTAGCATGAACAAGCATTGCAATTCAATTTCGGCGAGGGTCAGCAGAATTTTTCAAAAACTGTGAACCCATATTCGCTGCTGGATCATATTATCCACCTTTACCCTACCCATGTATTTTTGCAAATGATCAATACCGTAAACAGTAAAAAAAATTGGCGAATCCTTAGACTGCTATCAGTTCAATACTTTAGCATCAATACAAAAAAAGAATAACTAGTAAATATAATTCGTAAATCTTACAGGAATGGTAACAGAACGGTTACCATTTGATTCCCATGTCTTCAAGGTTCAAAATACTAGAAAATGGAGAGTGCTTGTAGGTACTCTATATTATCTATGTCTGTACAGAACGACCAGACAAATGGAACGAAGATCATCCATCAATGTCGGCTTTTGTCGTTCCCATGTCTTACACCTGTTGACCTCACCTCTTATTTCATCCACTACATTCTACTCTATATTATAAGCTTAGAAAATGCGACGATGCGAGTAGATTTCTGAGAAAGTTTGTACACGTGTGAACCGTTGAATTGGAAATTCCAAATAGCTCACGATCACTCTTCCAAGCAACTGCATATTATAATATATACACATATCTATATTATATATATATCAACAAAAACTTATATATATACTTAGTCACTTAAGTCTAGAAAATGCCTAGAAATGGAAAATAAAAAACATATATATATATATAGACATATACATATACATTGTATTTCTTTCCACACGTGCTGGACAGGAATAGCCAATTATGATTACTATCACTAACTATACACCACTATACTAATACTCCCACAATTGCTTCCAATGTGCCAGAAATGCATATAGTACAATGCAAAAGAAATCAGTTGGCAGGTGGCCATATAATTTACGACAAAGTATATTGACGCCTTTGCTTTACTTATAATGGTTACTTGTGACTGATTAGTGCCAGCTGACTGAAACACAGAGACTAGTCACACCGCACGCCATACACGCTCCTACGACGACAGGTCTTGTCTTGTCTTGTCTTGTCAACAACCAACAACAGCAGGCCAAATCAATTCAGTCCTGTCACCTCTGCCGTTAGCTACAAACGTTGTAGTGTGAACCTAATGAAACCGTTCGTTTCTGCAAATTAGCTATATACAGAAATAGAATAAGTCCAGGATGAATTTCTATTCTTATAGCTTTCCTTTCGTTAGTATAAAAACTAAGGAAATAAAGACATAAGTTATATATATATATATCTATTCCTACTACTACTCGATTTTCATAATAGTTCAAATTTTCATACGGATTGGGAGTTACCAAATATGCATTTAATAAGTATTCAGTTCAGTATCAGTTCAATGTCACTAAGCACTTTCCTTCCTATATATCTACTAATACCT
Organism: Novacerus sp. FZ-2019; assembly: GCA_036851875.1. Lineage (NCBI taxonomy): Eukaryota > Metazoa > Arthropoda > Collembola > Entomobryomorpha > Tomoceridae > Novacerus > Novacerus sp. FZ-2019. Next base: position 8,908 of record JAAXYV010001111.1, read on the forward strand.
AGTCCGATTAGTTTTATAGTGTAGACGCCGATTGTCTTTTCATGTTTATAATATATTATAAGGACCATAATGTAATTCAATAGATAGATATAAGAATTGTACTTCAGCTGAATTGTGTATAGATTCTGTCTGAGAATGTCTTATGCCTCGTACTTAAAGTACATTATGCTTCAGCAGATGGTTAATGTATAAAATCACATTCCTCATACCCTCCATCTCTATCCTAACCTAACCTGATTTAGCGGAACTGAACTTACTTAACTTACCTTCCCTCTAACCTAATCTCGCATCTGAATCAACAATCTTTGAATGCTAAGGTAGGTTATGAATTCACCGTAGGGTTAAATAATCTTCTGGAAAAGTTTCTACGCCTTTCACTTTTTATTGAGCCAGCAAAAAACTAACGAAAAATCCGTACATCATTTAAACTGTGTCCCCCACTGATACGAAGGGAACCTGACAAAGATGATATTACCAAAATTCTGTATGTAAGAATTTATAAAATTCAAACAGTTCTGCAACCTCTTCGAATTTTCGCACGGGAATTGACTATTTTAAATATTTATATTCCGTCCTTAAAGATAAGTTATAGACATAGCATGAAGCATAATTCTTCAATCTCTGAGAATTCAAAGGCCCATTTCAGCCTAAAATTACAATGCCTATTTAATAACACATCTATAACACTGAAATGGAATAGTTTTACAAGATAAAAGAGAAAGAAAGTCTCAAGCTTACCTGTCTCCATTCACTGCTGTGATTTTTGTTGGAGTAAAGGTCAGAGAGTTGAGTGACATGCCCATCCTCATCCATCGTTTCCACCACCGGTGGTCTCAGAATAGAAACATACTGTGGATAAAACCAGAAAACAAAGCAATGATTTATTCTTGGGTGCTTTCTTTCCAACTCTGTATGCGAGTGAAGTACAATATAGGTCGTGTGTTGTGTATTATTGAGTAGCATTTGCAATGTTCAGAATTATACACCAGAACAGAAGGAGGATGAAATCAAATCATTTCTTATCACATCACATAACATCACATTAGGGGATTATATATCTGCTCTCTCTCTCTCTCTCTCGAAGGCTTCTGCACTATAGTATAAGTGCTAGTATGTATTATACTTTACGATTATAGAGAGACAGACAACCTCTCCACTCCACTATGTGACTGTACTCTTCTTCGCTCTAATACTATATATTATTATTACTACAACTACTCTCTCTCTCTCTCTCTCTCGATTATTTACATTATA